>SNQJ01S0147957.1:0-23792 GCA_010110895.2 Picea sitchensis
CTGGTGAATCTTTCACATATTTAAGAAGATTTTAGGCATTGCCACTCACAATCAAGCGAAACAATATGTTCTTTTCAAAGGTATTTAGTTAGCCAAGGAGAATAATATTCCACATCATGTCATCATAGGAGATTCCATGAACAGTATAATAATCCTTATTAAAGGGACCTTTCTAAAGGACGCTCATTTGAGATATATTCTCAAAAAAATAATAAATGTTTTAAGGTATTTTCCCCAAGTTTCAATCCACCACATCATGAGGGAAAATAATAGTTTGGAAGACACACAAACCAACTTAGCTACTATGAAAGAAAAAGGGACTATTAGGATCAATGGGAGATTATCCCACCATCAAATTCCTTAGTTAATGAAGGTCATATTAGAATCAACGCATGTCTTACGGGTGGCACACTTAGGCATAAAACAATACATCCTTCGTCGCACATGAGAATCCACTCACCCTCAGCATGATATCACTCTGGTGTATTTTTCACATGGTTGTGGTGGGATAAAGTACAGGGCACACACCATTTTTGTTATGCAGGCAAGTTCTTAGTGCATGTGAGGATTAAGTTATGAGATGGATTCCAGGAATGGAGAATTTCAAGAACAACATCGTAATCCACATACAATTATGGGAGTTTGTGTAGGTCTTAGAATGGGTTTTCCTTCATCAACTCTTCGTTATTCTTATGTTGGGCTGGTGGAGATTCATCTTAACAAAAACTCATGGGGTAAGGAAATCTTGGGTATGGTAGTTGTTTGGGGCCTTGAGGATTGCAATGTAGTCAGGGTGGGTTTTCCTTCATCAACTCTTCGTTATTCTTATGTTAGGCTGGTGGAGATTCATCTTAACAAAAACTCATGGGGTAAGGAAATCTTGGGTAAGTGGTAGCGCTGCTTCAGGGGCCTTGAGGATTGCAATGTAGTCGGGGAAGCAAAGGCTCTAGTAGGAGTACTCAATTTTGTCTTTAATTCTTTGAGTGTGTGTCTACATTGTTGGTTTCTATCGAGTTTGGTTTTATCTCTTCGATCTTTAGGAGGAAGCTTTGGTCTTGGGGATCCTCAGGCAATTTAAGGTGAGAATAGTGTGTTCTAGCCTGACAGTTCTTCCTGTTTCCTTTGTCGAGAGAAAGACACATCGTAACGGCCTGTGGTGGGAATGGTCTAGGGCTCAAAGAATCGTGACATGCATTCCTTAGGGTTTATACATTTTCTCCGGGGTGCATTTTGATTAGTCATAGTTGATGAGTAGTTGACACATGATTGGTACATACTGCACATGGTTGGATGCACTTTTTATGGCATGCTGGTGCATGGCTAATGCACTCTGTTATGGTACTGTGCTGATTACATGTTGCGCATGCTTGATGCACGGTTTATGGTACATGTTGATGCATGGTTGATGCATGGTTTAGATTTATTGGTACAAGTTTACGCCGCATATCTCACAAGGATAGTGTGACAAAGGGTTCCACTATCATTCCAATTTCTACTTCAAGGTAAAGCAGATCGGGCAAGGACAGTGGTTAGAGGCCACCTTCCCAAGGCTAGGAAATGGAGAACATCGGGGGTTGTAGCCTCCTTCCGCTGTAGCCGCAGACTTGGGGAGCAAGCGCTCGACATGATATACGTGAAAACTTAGACAGCATTATACCTTCACCATGATGAGAAAGTTATGCTTCATTTTGTGTATGGGAAGATTTTACTTTCATCTTCAACAATCTTCCATCTTCCATTATGTCATGACAACCATAATGTAATCCTTCCTTATTTCAACTTATCCATCGAACATATGAACAAAGTGGCCTTGCTTTCATATGTGCACAAGGGACAATAAGTCTTTGTAGCCTCGTGAAGATAGAGTACATTATGTGAAGAAAATCTGAGAGTCCGTGAAATCCGGCTTGATGGTGTCCATTCCCAAAGGTTTGAGACTAGATATATTTGCAAACACACTATGCTATCTACATTGTCATTGAAGTCTTTGAAGAAGTCTCTTTAGAATGTCAAGTGGGAGGTTGCATCTATGTGAAGAAGCCATGTCTCTTTCCAAGAAGCAAATGAAGTGTTAAATAGATATTCACTTCTATATTGCAATGGGAAACAACATAATGAACAAAAAGTTTTAATTTTCATTGAACTCGGGATGTTTTAACTTTGTCTTCTTCCTGATTTTGTCTCTCTTGAGATTCTCCCATGGAACTCACATTAGTTCGGCTTCATGTGTCCCATTCTCCAACAGTGCACAATGAATATTGGATTTTCACGGGATTATGCCAATCCCACCTGCCTCTGATCTTCTTATTTATGTTTCCTTTCATTTCTTACCAGTGTAACTAAGATTTTGCTTGAGTCTGTTTCCGCCTACGTGGATGCACCATCGATACTAATTAAAATTTCGGCCTTCCTCCGAGAAACAAGGTATCAATGAGTAGGTTGTTGCTTCACTACCACTATTATAGAGCTTGGTGGCACGCATGAGGGAAAGCCTGAAGCAAATTGCATTCAAGTGGAGTCTCCTTTGAAATCTCCACCTTATACAAAACATGCACGTGTTGTCCAAAGCAGCACGCCTAGTGCAATCCTCACTAGACCAAATGGATATCAGGTTGAATAAGATGGATCTAGAGTGATCAAATTTTCATACCCATATGCATTACTTGTGAAATAAATTCAAGTAGTGGTGATCTAGTTGGAAACTAGTTTGAACAACAACCATTCGATGCCTTGGGAAGTGGAGGAATTCCTCTAGATGAGGGGCGCGCGGAATTAGTCGATAGTGGGAGTGTTTAGGTCAAGGAGTGCGAAGAGAATGGACAAGGGACTAGGTTTATGCATTCTCATGGGTTCACCATTAGTCAAGCACCCACCATTCGACATAAAGACACACTTGACGGGAGACGAGCATGAAGAACAGTGTGCAGTTAATAGTTTGGACAATCCACAACAATGGAAACAACAATGCAGTGTGAGGAACCACGAGGAATGGCAACAACAAATGTAGTGTGAGCTTGGACAAAGAAACCCTAGCATGAATACCTAAAAATTCAATGGGCGTAGGGGTTTCTCTTAGGATAAGGGTCAATTCAACTAATTAAAAACATTTGACCAAAGGTGGACAGATTATGTAGCAGAGGGTGATGAGAAAAACCATAACCAGACTGTACGTCAAGTTCAAAAACTAATGCATCGATCAGAGAATCAACCAAAGAGGTGATGGAAGGGTAGATGGACATGCAAGGAGTCAAGAAGCATTTTTTGCACGAGAAGAAGGAAGAAAACGCCAAATGATAAAAGTATGGAGTTATCCCATCTCTAATACAACTCTTGGGACAAGTATGACAATGAATGAGTAACTCCATTGATGTGTATTGCATTAATATGAAAGGTACATAAATACAATCATAATGACTATTGGTCTTCCTTAATGGATGGCTCTTCTTATCACCTACGATTCTTCATATTTACATTATTATTACAATAATACAATCCTAAGAATTACATGTCTAACATTATTTTTCCAAATATTATTCAGGCTAAAAATGTGTTATGGTCTTAGAGGAAGACCTAAAATTGATTTTAATTGGCTAAGAGCTCTTATTCTTAAAAGCAAGGAAAAAAGTTAACAATCCAATACCATAGACATTTGGGAGGAGTGAAAGTCTAATTATCTCCACTACCAATTAACAACTAAATTATGATAATTTGGCACCCTTCAAATATATATTTATTATTACATTGTTTTTAAAAACTTAAAAAATCAAGTATAAAACTTCTTCTACAATTTGATTTAATAAAAAGGGTTAAAAAATCCATTTCCAATATTAAACCCTAATATCCAAGTTCAAGTTCAATAATAATTTAAAGTCTGTTTTGTTTACAATTCGGACATTTTGAACCTTTATAAAGGAAACCCAAATCTCTCAATTAATATCTACATATATTATAAATACGATTCTTAAGTCCTTGTTTTTTTGACTCTATTTTTATAGCTAGAAATTTAGAAACCCGCTTAAAAGTATTATAAATAAACTCACTCAAATTAATGTAAAAAACTAATAGTTATAGATAAATGCAGATTTCATACCTGTGGTTCGAGGGTTTTGAAGTGTTATTATATTCATGTTAGGGTTTCAAATTCAAAAAGGTTTTGATGTGAAACTAGATCTAAGTTTGTGAATTTAGATTCAAAAGATTTTAATTCTACTGTGTGAAAATTAACGAATTCTACAAGAAAACGTGAAAAGAAACCTACCTAAACTCCAATCCTAATCTATTAACATCCGATTGCCCCTTATGGCTTCCTATTATCCCGGTCTTTCAGGTTAGCCCAGGCCAGGTCAGGTTGGAAGAGGAAAAGACAATAGGTGATTTGTTCAAACCCGTTCGAATTATTGGAAGCAAAAAGAAATTGCCCAACCGTTAGAATTATCTTTTAAGCAAAAAATAAAAAATTTAATTATTAGAAGTAAAAAAGTTATAAATTTAAAATATATAGTTTTATGTTATTTTAGAATTTTTAAATATTTTAAGGACTTTATAAATCTTTAAATCTGAGTTATGAAATATTTATATTCATAACTTTGATCTCGATTTGGAAATTGTGTCTGGAACTATGCTTTTATAACGGATCTTTGATATAATTCCTCGCACTCAAATTTTCTTATACTTTTTGATCTCACTTTATCAAAATTTTCTACCGTAACATCAATTTAATTCAAACGCGGATTAAATTTATTTGCTGCTGCCAACTACATCACATGCACTATCACTCCCATATACAATCCTGCATCAATGTGCGCCAAATTCCAAAAAATAAAATGAAGAACCAAACATTAATGTTGGCAAAGATTTCAATCTTTTAGTGGAAAACGAATTGAAGAAATCTATGATGTATATCTTCAAATATTTTACTCTTACACCACATTGCAAATAAAAAAGTAATGTCTGCAATCATCTGGATATATAGCAGCCATTGTAAGCAACAAATACAGATGGCCATCTCCTACTTAATTCAGATTTTAAAAGCTACAGCACATTCTGCTCAAGATTTATAAAAAACCCAATTTCAGAAGTTACCGCACATTCTGCTCAAGATTTACAAAAACCCCAATTTCAGGTTAATTTACATTCCTCGCCTTTGGAAGATTTATAATAACCCCACTGGTTAATGACATTCTGCTCAAGATTTATAAAAACCCCAATTTCAGAAGTTACCACACATTCTACTAGGACAAACTCTAACTCCGCTAAATCTTGCTATTGTGATATGAAAAAGGCGACATTGTCGAGAATAATTTTATTAATTCAGAGAATATATAATAAATTAAAGGGACCCTGAAATGATCCCTTTATATCCTAAATGGCTTAATGATAAGTAAGAAAACCTTGAACCAGATACAAAACACTCTGGCTCTAGTCCACAAAAGAGTAACAAAGATGATACCCACAATGTCGTGTAGATAAAGAATATGACATAAATCAAAACTATGTATATGAAAAAAATAGTGAAGTCAGCCATGGATCACAAAACGGATCGAGGGATGTCAGAAGACACTCAAGAAAAATCATCGACCGCCAGAAAGGAAATGAAGGAGGCGCAATAAGGCTGGTGAATGGGAGGGAAGGGGAAGGGCTTGAAACAGAGCTCCTCAGCTTTCATTGTCTGACTGGGGCAAGCTTTGCCTTCAATTCCTCTCATATTTTCCCGCTTCCCATCATTATGGGATGACAACGACCACTTCCACTTTCGAGCTCTCGGATAAACTGATGCCCAACCTCAAGATGCCAGACTTTGTGCTTGGCCCGAGAAGGAGGACCATGAATTTGGCAAGAGGAATGTGCTATGGAGAAAACCATGGCCCCGGACCGCTTTTTGGTTCTAATACATATGCGTTAAATATAGGTGCCATGGGGTGTCGGGATCCATTCCCTCCATTTAGATTTTAAAACTTGAATTCAATATAACCCATTAAATTTGATCGTACCTAACAGAAGCTATCTTATTGTCCATTGGGAAGTGGGACACCATAAGAGAGCCGTAGTGGTGGTTTAACGTCGTTTGTTGGAAGTAGGCTGACTGGGAAGATTGGGTGAAGTCACCAGAGTTTGTAGCAACCTGGACAGAGAGTAAAGGGGTAATTTGTGGATTACAATGGTGAGCAATATGAGGATGGAGTATGGATGAGCCATGGTATGAAGCCCACGAACGTGGTTACACGACTGGTCTCCTCAGCAGAGTCTTTAAGATCATAAAGCAGTCAGATATTGCTCGCCTATACATGAGGGGCGATTCGGTGTATGCGTGGTAAAGATTCTCGAAATCGCCCCCAACAAACACCACTCTAATCACTTGTTATAAAAACTCTATTCGCATAAACCACTATCCACGTATCTTTTAAACTTCTAAATGTATGATTGGAAAAATTATAAATATTGTTTCTTTTATTTATTTTTATTAAAAACAATAATATATATTTTAAAAAGTTTATTGTATATGTTTTAACAACATATTTCATGAAGTTTTTCGTTAAATTTTATTTTTAAGTTTGTATTTTATTATTATAATTTTTTAATTAATGTTTTTGGTTTTTAAGGGACAGTAAAAGTGGAGCGGATATGGATAGGGTAAGTTTATTTGTAATAGGGTTGAATTTTTTGGTATGGTTTCAAAAATTTTGCAATTTTAAACTCGAAAAAAGAAAGAGAATTATCACTACTACCATTTTTCAATATAAGTGTTGATTTAAAAAATTTAATTGTAATGGTACTTGTTGTTAAGGTCATGGTTTCAAATTAGTTGTAATTTTAACTTCTCATAAAACAAAAGGGTGCTACTTATATCATCGTTTTTCAATTTGAAGGTTAATTTTAAGATTTTGGTTGTAATGATACCTGTTGTTAAGACCATGGTTTCAAACAAGTTGTAGTTTTAGCTTTGAAAAAATAAATGGCACTACTGCTAGCACAACTTTTCGATTTGCAGTTTAATTTTAAGGTTCTTGTTTACAACATTTCACCTTATGGCTGCAAAAGATTATAGTTTTAATCCTAAAAACAAAAATAGTGCTACTAGTGACACCACTTTTCAAAATGGAGATAAAAACAACCATCAAGTGCGGCCTCTAAAAAAATAAAAAATCTAGAGAATTCTCATTAGGTTGGTAACATTGTTAGTTACAAGTATTGAAGGCAATGCTTTTGAAATGGAGTTGGAATAGTAGGATCCCTTGTAGTAATGTAATGGGGGCCTAAGGACTCACTATAGTTATAATAGTATAGGTATGATGGACATTTAATATAATGTGGACTAGGTTCACTATACTAGTTATTATTAAGAAAGACCCACTAAGTAGTTATCATGCACTAAATGTAAGATGAATCATTCATTAATGTAGAAGCCAATAGTGGATAAAATTAAAGTTTTTTAAATAACTATAAATAATAATAATATCCTCTTGTAATTTTGTTTATAAAAAAATTTACTACAATAACAAAAAGATTTCTCAAATATAACTTAAAATTGATTATCATAATCTAAAGATTTCTCAAATATAACTTAAAATTGATTATCATAATCTAAATATATTTTCTCCAAATAATACAATCATGTTCTAAATCTAACCCCCACACGTATACATATTTTTTATATATTGAATGCAAAAAAAATATATAGTATACATTTTAAATTATTTTCAACACGTCTATCATAACCCTATTTGAGCATGCCTTCTCTCATTTTGATAATAAAAGACAATTTGCATCCACTATACATTTAATCATAATGCAAACTTGAAGCTTAGATTTTACATGAAAGTATATTAAGTTTTACGGAAAAGTATATTAAAAAATTTTAAATAAAAAAATAAAATAAAATAAATAATCTCCTTATTTTTCTCATTAAAAAAATATTTTTTTTCCATTGAAAAAATAACTTGTAATTATTTTTTATAAAAAAAATTATTACATTTAAAAAAAGAGATTTCTCAAATATAACTTAAAATTGATTATTATAATCTACTAATATATTTTTATTTTCTTTACATAATACAATTATGTTTTAAATTCAATTATTTTCTAATCTATTTTTAAGGTCACAATCAAGCCAGCATACTAAATTGGTGTATGAGACCCCCTTGTTTGTGGGACAAGAGACCCCCCACCACCCAACGATTTGACTGGTAAAGTCTACGAAGGTATACATACCCTACCCCCCTCTAGATTTGAACATGTAAACTCTTAAGAGGAAACACATGTTCTTAACCATTAGACCCACTCACACTGTATAGTATACATTCTAAACTATTTTCAATACTTCTATCATAACCCTATTTGAACATATCTTCTTTCATTTTGATAAAAAAATAATATAATTATGTTTTAAATCTAACCCCGCACGTATACATATTTTTTTTATATATTGAATGCAAAAAGAATATATAGTATACATTTCTAAACTATTTTCAACACTTCTATACATAACCCTATTTGAGCATGTCTTCTCTCATTTTGATAAAAAAAAATAAAAGACAATTTGCATCCATTAGACACAATGCAAACTTGAAGTTTAGATTTTACAAGAAAGTATATTAAGTTTTATGGGAAAGTATATTAAACTTTTTTAAATTAAAATAAAATAAAATAAATAATCTCCTTATTTTTTCTATTAAAAAAATAAAATAAATAATCCCCTTATCCTTGTGAAAAGTTGTGATCATATTTTTCGGGTTTTACATATTTTCCTCTTTATATTTGGTTTTGAAGTTAAAAATGAATGACAACTTTCAAAGCTTGTATCTCTATCTCAATTTTGAAAGCTTTCTAAATCTATTTTCGAACAAAGAAAATAACACACCAATTTGGAAACTTGATGGGTACTTAGTTGAAGATAGAGCATTAAAATGGACAATGTTTTCAATGCATTTCAAAATGACTGAGAATATAACAATTGGGTTCGCTTCATATTACTTAAAAAAATTATGAGTGAATATTCATTGGAAACATTTTTGTAACTTAATTTATAAAAAAATAAAACTAAGTTTTAATTTAAGGTTTCAATTGAACATTATGATCGAGACTATTTTTGGGGTGTTGTCTAACTGTTCTACATTTTGTTTTTTTTTGTTGGAATCCAATGACATAAATTTGGACAAAATCTCGATTTTTTGTTGTTTAAATTGTATTTATGAATGCATAAATAGATTCAGCGTGTTGAAAAACCCTCGAGACACTCGAATTATACAGACTTAGCCACTCAAATATGTAGATCCAAAACTTTCTCGCCATATTTTGAACAAAACTAAACAAAAACACTCCCCGAAAAAGAACCAAAACATAGAACGTTTGGACTGTGACTTTGTTTTTACCTTACATAAAAAAAAATGTCATACATTCCACCTATGTCCAAAATGTCTCTATTACCACAACCAAATAAACATTTAACACTAACATATAATAACAATAAGTGATATTTGACAACATAAGAATTTGCCAAAATATAAAGTGGTGGCACATATACACTACAAACATGGAATGCACCTACAATTAAAAACATCAAGGAACAATTTTGTAATACAACATTATTTATTAAAGAAAAATGTAGAATTAAAAACATCAAGGAACAATTTTGTAATACAACATTATTTATTTAGAGAAAAATGTAGAATTAAAAACATCAAGGAACAATTTTGTAATACAACATTATTTATTTAGAGAAAAATGTAGAATTAGATTGATAAATAAGATTTATTAAAAAAGATAAAGTAAATGTTTATTTACATGAAGGATGAAATAAATTAATTGCAAGTTACTTTTAAAAGTTAATTAAATACTTATTTAGA
This sequence comes from Picea sitchensis, assembly GCA_010110895.2. Classification (NCBI taxonomy): domain Eukaryota; kingdom Viridiplantae; phylum Streptophyta; class Pinopsida; order Pinales; family Pinaceae; genus Picea; species Picea sitchensis. The sequence goes on from SNQJ01S0147957.1 coordinate 9,843, forward strand.
ATTTTTTTTTTGTAAGTAAGTCAGTCTTTTATATTTCATTATAAATAGAATATACATAGTATTAGAAGCCCACAAAGTCATCATGTTTGTCTGAGCCAAAATATAGGAGAGCGGAGACCCTACAACTTACCCAAAGGGAAATCAAGCCCATCTAAAAAGTTTGAGTATATAACAGAGGAAAACCCAAGAAAAATGCAAACTCACACCTAAAGAACACCAGACGTATTTAACTAAAAAGCTATGGTTTCCCAATTGAAAAATAGCTAGACAAAGTGAGAAATCAACCAGAGTCATCAAGCTAGAGGCACTTGAGAACAAGTTTGAGAAAGCATATCATCAATGTCAACCGAGGGAGAAGTGGGAGAAGCCGACGAGAGGAGGGGCAAAACATGCATCTTCTCTTATGTTGTTATGTCAGTCACCTGATTTGGGGAGTTGAGATCCACTTGAGCAAGGATCTGGCATTGTTGCTTCAAGGAGTTGGTCGGTAGAGAATCCCAGTCATAATCAAGAATGATAAAAGCAAGGGAGACTCCTTCATTGGTTAGAAGATCAACAACTATATTGGAAACTCTTCTAACATGAGAGGGTATGAGAGTGGTGACATTATGAATGGTCGATTGTAATTGCTCCAAGCCTTCCTCTAAATGTCAATGATGAGAAAATTTCCAAAGGGGAGCCATTTTGAAGGTGGATAATCATATTAATTAAGAGCTGAGAGTCCCCTTCCATTGTGATCTTGGAATAATTTTGTCTTTTGGCTACCTTCAACCCATATAGAAGATCGCAAAGTTCAACTATGTTGTTAGAGCTGATGCTTAGATTGCCATCATAGATTATGAGAATATTTCCATTAGAATCATGAAACACCCCTCCAAAGCTATCAAGCTAGGATTATCCTTTTATGCTCCATCATAGTTGAGCTTGACAAAGTTCGAGGGAGGAGGTGACCAGGTGTAGGGTGAAGATGCCTTAGGAGATTGCATAGTGGTGATAGTTAAGGATGAATCAAGGTGAAGGTCCCAATTAGACAAAATGAGTTTCTCTTTACTGTTACATTTAAAATCCTCCTCAATACAAGGTGCATATTGGATTGTCTCTTTGATGCAACTTCTAATTCTTGACTAGTTCAAGGAAACATGATGTTCCTCATTCTTGAAGACGTGTTGATTCCTCTCTTTCCTGCATGATTCCTAGAGGAAAAATATTGGAAAGACTTGCCAAATCCTATTCAGTATGAGGTTCTGAAAACCCTGTGTTATCCAATATGAAATGGTGAGCTTGAAATCTTCTATGTTTTTGTCAGTTTGACGAAAGCGAGTAGCACCTTGATCCCATAGGGTGGTGCTAAAGGGGCGGGAATTTAGAAGATTTACTAAAGTCTCATCTCCCTGTCTACACAAGACACAAATGACTAGACCCTCAAAGCCTCTATGGAGCAACTGCTCCCAAGTCAAGATTCTTCCATGAGTCGTGAGCCAAAGAAAGAGGGATACTTTCGGCCAAAGATCAGAGTACCATATTTTGTTCCAAATGATATCCTCAAGAATGCAACTAGGGCATATGATTCCCTTGGAATGAAAAAATCACCTGGCATATGCCCCCATCGGAGTTTGTCTGGCTTGGTCGAAACTTTGATGCACATGTTGAAAAGGTATGAATTAAGAGCATAGAAGTTAATCCTTTCTTGGAGGGGTAGGTGATAAATATTTAAATACCACTACATCCATTTAGAGGCACCCAATTGAGAGGCCCAATATTGATAAACATTATGTAAATGACTTTTCTTTAAGATATCAATGGGATTTAGATAGGTAGGGAAGTCTTGGAGTCAGGAAACTTATTGCCAACAATCTTCCCACAATAAAGTTGACCGACCATCACATATTTCCCAAAGGTTGTTCTCTTAGATGATAGATTTATGTTTGCCATGCAGAAGACCAAATGAGTGACCTTGAGCATTCTCCATCCATATGAACCAACTATGAGGAACATATATTTTTTGCATGTATATACTTCCATAACTCACACCATAATTCACCATTTCATTGTAACCAATGCCACCATATCTTAACACTAAGTACCAAATTGAGGATTTTGGTGATGATATTATAGATCACATTGCAGAGGGCTATGGGGCAGAATTCAATGACCTCGAATGCTTTATCTTCTTTGGGAATAAACGTGATAAAAGTAGCATTCAATTTGGGAAGGACTCTTGCAGATCATTTTGAATCATACACTAAGTTATCTAGGAGGATCTAAGGAAATCTCACAGAGGTATAGAAGGATCCAGAACACTCACAGAGGTCCCAGGGGATCCATAAAAGCTCAAAATTCAACTCTCACAAAATTTTAGGAAAATGACATTATTGCGTAGGTCTCGTTGTTATCTTTCCAACAATGCAAACGACGTGTCAAATGGATTTTGTATGCAAAAATTATGGGTAGTCAAAGTTTGGTCAAACCAAACAAAATGGGGTTACCGCGTGGCACCACCAAAGGGTGACACGTGGCATGCAGACATGGAACATGATGAGTTGACAGGTGATGTGACAGGGTTCATAAACAATTGAGTTGGCATCGAAATGGTTCAATTAATTCAGGTTCGTAAACAACTGAGTTGGCATCCAAATGGTTCAATTAGTTCGTGACACATGGAATTTGAACAACCAATGAGAAGTTGTTACATGGCAGTTTCCCATTGGCCAATGTTGGATATGTTATATAAAAGTTATGATGTGCCAGGGTTCATAAAAAACTGAGTTGGCATCGAAATGGTTCAATTAGTTCAGGTTCGTAAACCACTGAGTTGGCATCGAAATGGTTCAATTAGTTCAGGTTCGTAAACCACTGAGTTGGCATCCAAATGGTTCAATTAGTTCATGACACATGGAATTTGAACAACCAATGAGAAGCTGCTACATGGCAGTTTCCCATTGGCCAATGTTGGATATGTTATATAAAATTTATGATGTGCCAGGGTTCATAAACAACTTTGTTGGCATCGAAATGGTTCAATTAGTTCAGGTTCGTAAACAACTGAGTTGGCATTCAAAAGGTTCAATTAGTTCATGACACATGGAATTTGAACAACCAATGAGAAGTTGCTACATGGCAGTTTCCCATTGGCCAATGTTGGATATGTTAATTAGTTCAGATTCATAAAGTTGCTACATGGCAGTTTCCCATTGGCCAATGTTGGATATGTTAATTAGTTCAGATTCATAAAGTTGCTACATGACAATTTCCCATTGGCCAATGTTGAATATGTTAATTAGTTCAGATTCATAAACAACTGAGTTGACATCCAAATGGTTCAATTAGTTCATGACACATTCAAATGGTTCAATTAGTTCATGACACATGGAATTTGAACAACCAATGAGAAGTTGCTACATTCAATGTTGAATATGTTAATTAGTTCAGATTCATAAACAACTGAGTTGACATCCAAATGGTTCAATTAGTTCATGACACATTCAATAAACAACTGAGTTGACATCCAAATGGTTCAATTAGTTCATGACACATTCAAATGGTTCAATTAGTTCATGACACATGGAATTTGAACAACCAATGAGAAGTTGCTACATGGCAGTTTCCCATTGGGAAATGTTGGATATGTTAGATAAAGGTTATGGAGTCAACAAGATTCGACTCCATGACCTCTATAACCACCTAAAGACTTAACACAAGCCCAACAACCAACACTCCATAACATGGTTCTTAACATTCATATGGCTATTAATATATATGAATTTGTATTAAAGTTTAAATGGGCGGCTAATAGGCGAAGGGCCTAAGCCCTTAGTTCAAATGTACACCATGTAACCATTGGTCATATCCGCGGGGGGCTAACATATGAGATGGGTTTTAAAACATATGTATAAATGTACACCATGTAACCATTGGTCATATCCGCGGGGGGCTAACATATGAGATGTTATATATGGTATATAACMTATGCCATATATATAGCCAACGAATATTCCAACGCATTTGTTACCACATGTTAAATATAGCATATGATTATATGTTATAACAAACCCCATGAACTCCATAACTACCTAAAGCCTTAACACAAGCCCCACTACCAACGTGCCATAACATGGTTCTTTACATTCATATGGCAATTAATATATATGAATTTGTATTGAAGTTTAAATGGGCGGCTAAAGGGCCGAGTGCCTAAGCCCTCGACCCTAGCCCTTATAACATGGTTCTTAACATTCATATGGCAATGGCGGCTAAAGGGCCGAGTGCCTAAGCCCTCGACCTTAGCCCTTGGTTCAAGTGTACACCATGTAACCATTGATCATATCCGCGGGGGATAACATATGCGATGGGTTTTAAAACATATGTATTAATATATATGGTATATAACATATACCATATGCCATATATATAGCCAACAGATATTCCAACGCATTTGTTACCATATGCTAAATATAACATATGGTTCTATGTTATAATAAAAATCCTGTGAAATATGAAGGTTGGTGGGAATGGAACCCTTGACCTGCCAACTATAGAAACGAATTAAATCACTTTCGCTAGCTAACTTTCCACTATTTGCGGTTAGTTATAACTATGCAACAACTCTGTGATTAAATCCTACCAATAATTTCAGGACTTGGTTAGAGGGGCGCCCTATTTAATGGTGCATACCCAACACATTGTGCACACATTCCAAAGATTTGTACACACATTCCAAGGGCTTTGTGCTCACATTTCAATGTGGGCACACATCTTGAAACACAATTAACATGGGTTTTTGCCTCTTAATGCGTGCTAATGTATAAGGCATTGAGGTAACACCGTAAAGTGTGTCAGGGGTCACCTTGACGAAATTTCATGTATTTTATATCAATTTTGCACAATTGTTCATTAGGAATTCAAAGGTGCACTCTGTTTCTGCATTTGAGCAACGAATTTCCGGAGTGTCTTTAAAATTTTGTTTTTGTAAACCTATATTGTAATGTAATTTGGAATTTTGAGATGATGAAGAACAATCATACTATTTAAAGGGACTTTGAAGATGCAATGATGTATGCCAATTATATATGTATTTTGAGTTGTTTTATTTTTTGTTGTGTCATCTCATTTACATTTCAAGTTATTCGTCAGTATATGGGTTTATGGACAAGTAAGACATTCACATGATATTTTACAAATAGTGAAGTGATCTTCAATTTCCTGAATCTAGTAAGATGTTTATGTGTATTTAAGAATTAATTGGCATCTAAGGATTTTCGGGCTGAATTGATATCCGAGTTTTATTGATATTTCAAATCAATTTGGTATCATAACTCATTTGGTATTTTCATATCACTAAGGCCCACACATCATTTTTAACCGTGGACATGCAATGGTGAAAAAAACTAGTAGTAAAGCCATCTAGGCCTAGAGCTTTGCTAAGAGGCATGTCCATGATAGTCGCCTCCACCTATACTAGGGATATGGGTCGAAGGAGGTTGGCATTGTGGTCACTACTGACCAGGTGGGGAATGTGCTTGGTGATGAATTCTATGGCTTCATAGCGACCCAGATGAGGTTCAGAAAGAAGACAATTGAAAAAGGAGATTAGTTCATGTTCAATGTCTTGATGAGAAGTGAGAAGATTACCTTGAGAATTCTTGAGCTGAATGATATGGTTGGAATGTGGCCCTTGAATCATGGAAAGATGGAATAACTTAGTGTTCTTTTCTCCCTCTTTGAGCCATTGTATGTGTGATTTCTAGCACCAGAGAATCTCTTCTTGTTGATATCTTTCATCAATATGAGAATAAATCTCTTTTTCTTGCTAGGTCAAGGAGTCAGATTGCCTCAAGGAAATAATTTGTTGTTGGATGTCTACCATGCATGATTCCAACTCCTTCTTAGCTTGAAAGATGTTTCCAAACACCAAGTGATTACATGGATGTAGTTATTGTTTTAAATTCTTAAGTTGTTGTTGGAAATGGTGAGGGTGCCTTTGTAGGTGGTTGCCTGTTGCCACCATTTGTTGATGTTGGATTGGAAATTTGGATGGTTGAGCCAGAAATTTTCAAAACAAAAGGGCCTTTTTATAAGGGGACCTAGAGAATCTATTGAGAGACAAATAGGCCAGTTATCAGAGCCTGCTGAGGGAAGAATGTGGGCTCCCATATCGTGCCCTTGGAGAACAAGAGATTACGAGATTAGAAAACGATCTGACCTACAGGAAAGCTATTGAAGATTTCCCCTTCAGTTATTCCAAGTATGAATACCATTATAGGTTTCAATATCAATTAGCCTTTGATCATGAATGAAGGAGATGAAGGCCTTGTTGTCGAGGTCTGGTATATGAATCCATCCCTTTTTCTCCACAAGGGAGGAGATGAGATTGAGGTCCCCTCCTAGAATCCAATGATGATTTGTAGTGAATTCCACCATATTTCTCAACTTTTGTAAACAAAAATATTTCTCCAGAGTTGGACGAGGGTCATAGACATTGGTTAGGAGGCTAGTTTCTGACGAGACAATAAGTTTAAATTGAGTTGAAAATCTTCTTTTAGTGGTGAAGAAGTTATCTAATATGATGGTAGTAGGATTCCAGAGATTGGCTAGTCCTCCTACCACTCCTCAGGAATCAATTATCATTTCCTAACTATGACTCCATACCTTTTTAAGAATGGATTTAACATTGCTTCCACCACATTTTGTTTCTTCTATCCATAAGATATTAGGAGATTCAGTGCATACCTTATTCCACAAGATCCATTGCTTTCTCTTACTGTTGAGTCCTCTTATGTTCAACAAGATGATCTTCATTAGAGATAATGGGACTAAGAGGGTTGATAAGAATCCATGATCAACACATTTTGTCTTGAGTTCACCACTATATCCCCAATTTTTTGGAGCAATTGCGGTTTGGATTTTCACCCTCTAAATTTTTCTTCCATAGGGATTTTCTTATGCAATTTTAGCTTGTTGGTGAGAACCCCTAGCATAGGGTTGGGGCTTGAAGATGGATTGGATGAAGATGGGGATTTTTTTCTCCTTGCTAGAGCTTGGTGCACTCACATATTTTGGTTATTCATAATGGATTGGATGTCCCTTTGTTGACATGTTTCAATTATGTGCTATAGATCGATGCCTTATAGATCTATATCATTAGTTTCTCCCTCAAACCCATATTTAGCATCGTCAATCATAGTTTCACCCACCAGATCCAAAGGATCTGATGGATTTTCAACATGCAATGATTCCTTGTTTACGCTAAGAGTAAGCATGGGATTTGAATGATCCATAGAATGAGGAATATTGGGCTATGAAGTAGAGGGAATGGAATTGACTGGGTTTGAAGGTAGACCATTAAGGATTTCAAAGTTGTTTTTGGAGGAATTAGTTTTGGCAGGTTCTTCTTGCGGTGGTTTCTTGTCAGATATACATTTACTTGTAACTTTGGTGAAACTATCCTCATCTATTGCACTTTCCACTTTCATAGGCCTGGGAGAGTTGATCAGAGGGAAATCCAAAAAGAGATGACCATGCTCATGGCATCAACGACAACGAAAGGGAATGTATTCGTAGTCCAGAGTCTGGATTCAATTAGAGTATTGGAAGTTGAGAGAGATGGACTCTAGAATAGGGATTGAAACATTCAAATAGATGCAAATAAATGCACAGGTGATGTATTTAATTTTATTTGTGAGGTCTGCATATTTTACATATGTGCCAAGAGTGTTGCCAATCCCTGTAAGGATTTCCTCTTCCCAATATTTGTGCTAAAGGGAATATAAATGAACCTAGATATGGGCATAGGAGAAGTCCTCCTTATCTAGATTAAAATTCCTAGTCCAGTAGTGAAGGTGTAGGCCTGTCAAGTGGAAGAAGTAAGGCCCATTTTAAAAAATATTCTCTCTCTCCTCTTGATTGTAGAAGATCATAGTGAAAAACCATTTAGATTAGAGATTAAGATCAATGTGAATTTTAGTTTTCCATAGAGCATTGATCCAGGCTACTAGATCGCGTTCAATGGGTCAAATCCCTAGAAAATTTCCTATAACAACATGATCCTTCATAAATTGAAGATAACTACTGATATGACGCAATCGAATCTCATGTTTGGGATTTACTCATCTGCTTTAGGTATGCATTGTCTTGGCTCTCGTTTGTGGGGTTGTTTGTCGAACTGTGGCATATATTCCATAGTCGTATCACCTGCTTGATTAGCTACCACCTCATGATTTGCAAGAGAGGGCTTGTCAATGATCTCTCTCGCAACAACATTGGATCCAAATCCACCTACACCAGAAAGACCAAACATTGAATTGTAGGACGGAGGATTTCCCCTTACTAGGCATCGCCATAGGACATAACTAGGAGTTGAAAGTCGTTAATTATGTAAAACCTTAGAGCACAACAAATATTATTACTTTCCACACTTATTTATATACTTAATCCTAAACATATAATTATTTATTTGAAATCTAATTTAACATCAATGGCCTTGTACAAAACATAAAAGAAATAAATAGTAAAATAACATTACATATATATGAGATAACATACATAGTATTTCATGAACATAAATTTATTTGTAAAGATAATAATGTTTTGTTTATGGTCAATGGATCACTAAATAAGTGGTCAAGAGATTCAACTTTTTCACTCATAAAGAAAAAGAAAATGACAAATTATTCAACTTTTTCACTCGTAAAGAAAAAGAAAATGACAAATTACGCTAGTCAAAAGCTCAAATTTATTTATTTGTAGAAATAATAATGTTGTGTTTATTGTTACAAATGGATCACTATATCATTGTTCAAAAGCTTCAACTTTTTCATTAATAAATTTACAAAAATAAATGACAATTTTCCATATAAGTCAAAAGGTTCAATTTATTTATTTGTATAGATAATAAAAGAAATTTTACTCAAATCTATGTAAACTAACTGAGTTTCCTTTGCTTTTGAGGTTATCCATTACTCTCAGAGGGTGTGCGAGTGCTTTAGCCCATTTCTATAATTAAAATATGTCATTTCAAAAAAACCTAAATTTATTTTGGAGCTCAGCGTTTCTATCATATGTCTCCATAAATAGCTGGTTTTTAGAATAACATTTTTTAGTGTATAGTGGAGGTTTTGCGTTCTTAGAGATTGTCTTGACAAGTTTAACCCTATGCCAAATCACGTCTGCCACCAGATCCATTGGGTTTCTAACCCCGTAGCTATCAATTAACTTACCAAAAAAATTAAAAAGGGTTTCATAACTACACATTTGGAAAAATAAGAAAAGAAAAAAAAAGAAAAAAAAACAGTCTTATTTCATACGTCAATGGTAACTTACCAAAAGAATTAAAAATGGTTTCATAACTATACATTTGGAAAAAAAAGAAAAAAAAAAAAAGTCTTATTTCATAGGTCAATGGTAACTTATCAAAATAATTAAAAATGGTTTCATAACTACACATTTAAAAAATAAGAAAAGAAAATAAAAAAAGAGTATTATTTGCTATAAAATTATTTTATCAATAGAGTTGTACCTTATAAAAAAGTGACACTCATATATAGTTATGTCAAAATTAATTTCAAACCTTGAATGAAGTGAAGGTTGCAATAACATTATCAATTTATTGACCAATAAGAAGTCATAAAAATAACAATTTTGTTATATTGAATTTTTTTATTTTATTTGGTATGTTCAACATTAAAATTTATACACATTTTTTAAGTCAACATAAAACTAATATGAAAGTCAATGCTAACTCATTGCTATATACTAACTCCGTGCCTCCGTGCAGTATAATAAGATTTTCTACAAATTACTTTTATATAAATACATTGACAACTTTCCCGTCTAAAAACTTACCTCCATAAGTGAGCTTGAAACACAAGTGGTTAATTCCTCAAATATGATACTATGTGGAAATTAGAAGTGAGATGTGAGGATTGAAAATAGATTCCATACAAAGGATATAAATAATGCAACATAAAATTTGTGTAGGCAACATTCTAACCCAAATATTATTAATGAATGAAAACAAAATGAATTCAAATGATGTGAAGCATTCTTATAAATAGGTGTTGAACGTATATTAGTTGGACTTAACTTTAATAGTTAAAATATGTACTAACAACCAATGTGGTGTACATTATACATTAATTTTTTCTATAAAAAAAATTTTAATTTCTCATTTATACAAAGGAAAAAAGGTTATAGAATGTTAGATGCTATGAGGGCATTCATCAAAATCCATAAAGTAGGAAAAAAGGTTATAGAATGTTAGATGATATGAGGGCATTCATCAAAATCCATAAAGTAGATATACATATTCATTTAAGAAACAACGATAACATTAAAATAGAATGCCAAGTATTAATGAAAAAATACTCGATCCTTCATTTTTTTTTTTTTCTTTTTCTTCTTTTTGACTTCAACCATCCCCTCAAGAAGGTTTGACTTTTTTTCTTTTTCTTCTTTTTGACTTCAATCCATCCCCTCAAGAAGGTTTGACGAGGAGTAATTATACATAGGAATTCTAATTTATAAAATTTAAATGTAGTAAAAAATAATTATCTAAATCAGAGTTCTCAGATTCATGCAATGGCTTCAATCTTTCTAGGGGAGTTTCATTGACAATTGCCTCTCTTGAGGGGGAAATCCCAAAATTTTCTGCGTCTTCTTTACCTTTCAAGGAAATATGTAATTAAAAAATATACATGTGATTTGGATTGGATCATTGTAATATTTTTCATCTATCTTGATGCTTTATGGGTGAAAAAATTGGAGAAATCAACTTGCAGATCCATTTTAGCGGCTAGTCCCAATTTGAAAATTTGGGTCAAAAAAACTATATGAAATCTTCAAGATCCATTTTGAGGCATAGAACAACATTTTTTTGTGGTCCAAACCTTATTATCAAGATACCGGATATATTATACACACAAATACCTTTCCAATGATGCAAGAATCACCTCAATTGGAGTTTGTATGTGAAAGTTATGCTTCCTACAAGTTGTCATATCATATTGATCACCATGGTGCAAGTGGATGCCACGTCAACCCCCATTACTTAAACGTGTGGGGATATACATGTAGTGGATTTTATATAACATTCTAGAAGGTCCAAACCTGATCACTAATCGAGGGTTGAGGAAGTCAATACCCTAACCCTAGATGACTATCGGGCTATGTTAAATACCAGGATACTAGGAGGAGAAGGGTTTTAATTCTTTTGCATTGTATCTTGTTCCATAGCTAAGTAAAAAATCTGTGAGTTGTATTCTATGAGCATGATTGATCTGAATTGGATCTGACAAGAACAATTGGCTATCAACACATGACTCTAAGATGATCAACACAAGTATATTTTAAGGCTATGAATAAAGGAGATTGACTTGTTGGTGTGAAGGGCCCCATGCCATCACAAATGATTTCCATTTTGTATGTAATAGATGTAAATTCAAGTAGCATATTATAAAGAAACAATGAGACTTCATGATACCCTTTCGACATGGGAGAAAATATAAAAAAATAAAGAACAAAAGGTATAACATAGTGGCATAGCGGAAGCGTCAGGGACGCCTAACCTTCCAGATAACCTCTCAGTTGACGTAGTATGCTATAATATGTTTCCCCACTATGGAAAATGGGTTCTTTGGTTGTGAATGATGAAGAGAGGCTGCCCAAATGTTAATGAGGAGAATATATGTACCAGAGATCCTGTAACTTTCCCATTTCTAAATAAATAAGAGCCTGGTTGAAGACAAAAGAATGTTAGTTTTCCCATTTGGGTTCCTAGGGTAAATTATGAGTTATGTGTGATGATTTTCATGGTATATATTTTCTCATGAATGGTTAATGTCTGCATTGTAATTTAATGGTCATCTGTGTATATTGTAGCAACGCAAACTTCATATTGTTATTGTCTGAGCTCATTTTATAGTAGTCTGGATCATGTGGGCCAATAAACTAGACTAACAACTCTTTAATTGTAGTCGTGCATTGAATTCATAGGTTGGAAATCGACGACCCTCCTTTCAGATTCATTGCTATCCTTCAAGGGTTTCTAATTTCGTTTTGGAGCCAGTGGGTACATTTTTGACTTATTGGGACATTTTTTCTTACCGATAAATCATGGATGGACTAGAAATCAAAGTCTGAGTTTTTCTGGGCATTAATTAGCTGCCCACGAACCATATACATGATTTTGTCATTTCGTCGGCTATCAAATTCGCCCCAAAACATTTTTCCTCTGTCGTCGAATGTTAGACCAACTTCAATACCTTTTTTCATTGTCCGTGAATTCCTAAGTCAATTCCCATACATTTTTATTTGTCAGCGAAGGCCCAAATCGACTTCCCCACATTTTTAGTTGCTCTAGTTTGTCGAAAATCACACATGGAATTTTTATGCATCGTGGGTTATTAATAATAGTCCCCAAAAATTTCTTTCATGCCACTGGTGATTAAATTTGCCTCATACTTTCTCCCCTTCACTGTTGGCCACCAAATTCGTGTTTTAATTATTCATTTTAGCCTCAGGTGGAACCATCTTCGGCCAGACTCTTTCTTGGTCAAACTCCTTTCCCTTTTCGACTGAAAAAAATCCCTTGGTTGACTCAACTTGGATAAATTTCGTCTTGGATAAATTTCAACTAGGATAAATTTGACTTGATCGAATTGCATTGTCTCCGACCTAACTTCTCACATCTTCCCAACTCATCCCTACCCAAATCGACTTGATCCATTTCCTTTCTGACTCGACTTGTGGCTTGAGTGGCTAAGAGTTTTCGTCATCCAAAGAGCCAAAGTTATAATTGTTTAATAGAGAATTTTGTGTTGGTGAGGTGGAATGGCTATAAGCCTTTCATTTATGGTCCAGATGGTATTAGAGAAGAAGCTTGACTACATTCAATGAGACCTATATGGTAAGTACCCATGGTGATTACAAAATAAGTGGACAAGAGTTGTTTCTAGGGATAGAGCGAAGTAGAGAATCAATAATGTTAGGGGAAAAATATGAAGAGGAATAAGATCCCAGGGACATAATCGGTCGTTTTAAGCAGATTTTAGCTACATTGAAATCAATGGTGTCATATATTTTGGTAAAAAAGAGCAAGGAAACATAGACTTGTCATGAAGGCCCCAAGAAGGAAGAAAAAAAGCCAAAGACAAAGTGTAAGATTGAACCGGAAATTGGAGAGTGTAGCTACAACGAAACATAGGTTCCTTTTCATGTAGAGGCCAAGGTGGACATCAAGCCTTATGTCCGAGAAGTGGATGCTATCAGGATGAACCAATGGCTACAAGAGATGGAAGCATACTTTAGCGCACATGAAGTAACTGGAAAACAAAAGATTGCTTTTGCTCGGTTGAATCTTGAAGGGCATGATTTGACATGGTGGGAGAGTGATGTAGTAAGAAGATCATTAAGAAATGAGCCATCAATGACTAATTGGGAAGTGTTAAAGAACATGATCAAATCTAAATTCTATCCAATAATATATGAGGAGCATTGATCCGAAAATGATCTTTAAATACTTGGTTAAGTTTTAAGCATGTCTTCAATTACCATTTAGGAATTAAGGAAATAAGAAGAACTTAATGAGATATTATAGCATCCATCGTAAATAAATGTAGATCATAATATAATCATAAAGAACAAAAAACCATAACAGCAAGGTTGTTAACGAAGTTCGACAAGATTGCCTACGTATCCGAGCCTTAATCTCAGTGGGGGAGGCTTTATTATTTCTCTTCAATGCTTAAAAAGTACATAATAAATGTATCAAAAGGATTACAAACTAGTCTAGATGTGTTCTACTTGACCTCAAGAATCCAACACAATTGATGGCACTGAAAAAGGTTGAGCGTAGCTCCCAGAATCGACCTCCAAAGTTTGCTTCCTCAATGGCTTCCCTACATAAATATGGCTTCAAGCTTCACAAACTCATCATCATTATGAAATTATGAACCTCCT
>SNQJ01S0147958.1:0-23659 GCA_010110895.2 Picea sitchensis
TGGAATAAAAAGGAAATTCTCCGTTGCTAGGACACCTCAACAGAATGGAGTTGTTGAAAGAAATAATAGGAGAGTACAAGAAATGGCTCGAGCAATGTTAATCGATTCCAAATTGACAGATATATTTTGGACATAGGCAGTGCATACAACATTGTACATTCAAAACAGAGTAATTCTCAAAAAAAAACACTAGTAAAACTCCCTACAATCTATGGAAAGGAATACCAACAAATGTGAAGCACTTCAGAGTTTTTGGAAGAAAATGCTACATCAAAAGAGAAGATGAACAAAATTGTGGAAAGCATCAACGTAGCAATTGATGAAACAGGTAGACCAAAATCAAAGGAAGAAGAAAATAAATCAATGGAACAACTTTTCAAAGAAGAAGAAGCAGAAGATGAAGTAGAAGAGGAATATGAAGAGAATACGACAGAAACATAAGAGCAAGTTGAAAAAGTATCTCCAAAGACACCTAGCAAACAAGTAGAAGAATCATCCTTTAGATTAGATTATTGGAAACAAAGATGCATGAGTTGAGACTAGAAGAAAAATCCATTCACTAGAACAAACACACATAGCACTCTTATCTACAATTGAACCAAAATGTTTTGAAGAATACAACAAGGATGAATTTTGGAATAAGTCCATGAATGAAGAATTGGGTCAAATAGAGAAAAATGGCACTTGGGAACTGGTTCCAAGACCAAAGAATAAGAATGTGATCGACACAAAATGGGTTTTTAGGAATAAATTAAATGAAGATGGACAAGTTACAAGGAACAAATCTAGATTGGTATGTAAAGGATATGCACAGATTGAAGGAATCGACTTTGAAGAGACATTTGCCCCAGTTGCCAGAATGGAAGCAATCTGGTTGCTTTTACCCTATGCATGCTCCAAAAATGTTAAAGTATATTAGATGGATGTAAAATAAGCTTCTCTGAATGGGGAACTTGAAGAAGAAGCCTACATTGAACAACCAAAAGGATTTTAGTTTTCATAGAACGTAGATTATTTTTGTAAATTAAAGAAGGCCTTGTATGGTCTAAAATAGGCTCCTAGAGCATGGTACTCTAGACTGGATAAGTATCTATAGAAAGCGAGGTTCATAAAAGGAAGTGAAGACAACAACCTCTACATCAAGGTAAGTGAAGGTAATATTTTATTAATTGAAGTTTATGTTCATGATATTATTTTTGGTAGTCATAATGATAGGTTAAGACAAAAATTTGCAAAAGATATGTAGAATGAATTTGAAATGTCACTACTTGGAGAACTATCCTTCTTTTTGGGACTTCAAATATTTCTCAAACCAATTATATCATAGAAATTCTAAAGAGGTTTGAAATGGAAGATTTCAAAACCGTTATCACTCCCAGGCAAAACAGTTGCAATTTGAACAAAGATGATGATTCAAAGTCTATAGAGCAGAGGCAATATAGGTCAATGATTGGAACCCTACTATATGTGACAACATCTAGACAAGACGTAATGTAGGCAGTTGGATAGGTGGCATGATATCAAGCAGCACCAAAGGATTCACATGTGTTAGTAGTGAAGAGGATTCTTAGATTTCTCAAAGGAACAAAAGAGTTTGGATTATGGCATCCAAAAGGAAAGGATCTATCACTTATTGCCCACACATATGAAGATTGGGAAGGTTGTATTGATGACTGATGAAGCACTAGTGGAGCAACGTTCTACTGGGTGAGTGTTTGGTATCATGTCTAAGCAATAAAAAATCATCAGTATCTTTATCTATAGCCAAGGCAGAGTATATTGCAACAACATCATGTTGTACATAGGTTCTTTGGATGAAAAAAACTCTGACAGATATACAGGTTGAGTATGATGAACCCATTCCAATATATTGTGATAATATAAGTGCCATCATTATCTCAAAGAACTTGGTGTTTCACTCCAAGATGAATCACATTCCAATAAAGTATCACTTTCTACAGGAGTAGGTTGCAGAAAAGAACATCAAAGTTGAGTATGTGGGCATAAAAGAGCAAGTGGTAGACATCTTCACAAAACCACTACCACAAGAATCCTTTGAATATCTTCACTAGATACTTGGAGTTATTTCTACTCCAAAATGAATTCTTTTTTAATTCTTATCTTATATGTCTTATATTTACACAAGGAAGTACCATAAGAGGATAGTTCAGTCAGGGGGAGCAACCCCAGATGGAAAGATAGCTTTTCCATTGATGATAAATGGGGAGAGATTTATCATATGTAGAGGATAGATTCATGGTTCCAGGGGGAGCATGAGTGATGTGATTTCAGTATCGCATCAGAGTGTTTCCATCGATGCCAAAGGGGGAGATTGTTGATTAAGGTTGGTTGTCATTGATGTCAACCCTTGAAGAAAGCTCTGTAGCACAAAGGTTGGATAATGGACCCACAATTGTTTGATGTAAAGATGAATCGTTATTTTATTTTCATGGTTGATAATAAGTAGAAATGGATGAACTCCAAAGTGGTCCCCTTATGGTGAAATCCCTCACGGGAAGATGCTTTGCGGATTGAGTTATACTAGAAGTATGGTTAGAGAAACCATGATTATTTGTGGAATAATGACATGAATTCTAATGAATTTTCCAGTGACACTATCCTATATGGATATTTCTTGTCATTCCATTTCTGGTGGTATGTGGAACGTCACATAAATCTTCACGGTTAGAGAGTTATGGCCATGAGAAGTTGGAGAACCCAGGTTTGGGTAATGGAACCAAGTTTGTTTGATGGATAGCGATATGATTTTTGATATATTTTTAGGTAATACTATTCTATATGGATATTACATGTCATTACATTTCTAGTGGTATGTTTAATTTCACATAACTCCTCACGGTTTGAGATTTATGGCCTTACGAAGTTGGAGGACCCTCATATGTCATCTAGAAGCCCCAAAAGGTCAAAGTAGTCAAAGTGTTTTAACAGATTTTAAAAGGTATATAATAAAGTGAAGTGACATGTGTACTATAATTCAAAGTGAATACAAAATAAATTAATTCAATAATAAATTTACTGGAGAAATTAGAAGTGGGTTAACTCTAAAATAAGGAAAGTGGGCAAAGTGACCTAGAAGATGTTTTTAAAGAAGCTACTTAGAGAGTATAAATAAGAGGCAAGGTTCTCTCATTTAAGACACACTTGAGCATATTGAATACCTATAGGTGTATGAGGTAAAAAAAGGATATATAAGCTGAATTTCTGAGGAAAGTGAAGAAAAGAAGGCCAGAATTCAAGGAAGGATAAATTCTTTTGATGATGCTTTCTAAGGTATGTTTTTTTTCAGGTCATCTCACCATTTTCGCAATAAATTGTTTTATAGAATGATTCAGACCGTGAAATCGATATTCCATTGAGGAAACATATTCAAGTATCTGTGGTACTAAATTCATCTTGTGTATCATTGTATTTTTGGAGGTACACTCTGTGGAAAATAGGGTTTGTGGCTAGTCCTAAAACTAGTAAAAAACAGGTGTTTTGGGTAAAAACATCATAAATTATTCATAATAGATCCAAATTCAGTAAGAAAAAATGTGTTCGTTAGAGTACTATATTTAGTATTCCATGTAATAGTTTCAGATAAAGTTAACAAATATTCAGTGCAGGGCACGCTCTACAAGGTCGCTCTCTAGAATAAGCCAGAATTCAGCAAGGTGTGCCATTTTTTCCATAACTCCTTTTCTGAGAGGTTCCAAGTAGTGAAACCTGGAGGAATTGCATAAAACACACTGAATAAAATTGTTTATAGGTTTCATATATTTATTCGTTATAGGTACAAAGTTATGATTATTTCAAGTTAGGGTTGTTGACTAATCCAAGACTAGTCTTGTGAGACTAAAGAAACGTTTGATGAAAATGCTAGTCTCTTAGTCTCTTACCTGAAAAGGTTTGCAGGTATGTGATCATATAAAACAGGTCTATTAAAAAGTTACAAATAATATTTATATGATGAAATTGATGAGGGATTTTGGTTGAGGTACAAGTTGGGTACATGGTTGAGACAAGTAGTTGATGAGTTGGCACATGCATGAGGTGCATAGTTGATGATGTTGGTACATATTGATGATTCATAGTTGATGAGTACTTGACACATGATTGGTACATGGTTGGTTTCACTTTTTTATGGTACATGTTTATTACATATTGTTTGGTATAGGTTGGTGCATGGTTGATGCACTTGTTTATGGTACAGGTTGATTACATGTTGATTACAGATTGTTTGGTATAGGTTGGTGCATGGTTGATGCACTTGTTTATGGTACAAGTTGATTACAAGTTGAGGTACAGGTTTATGCATGGTTGATGCATGGTTCAGGTTTATTGGCACATGTTTACAGTGGTATATCTCACAGTGATAGTATGATAGTGGTTCCATCATTCTACTTCTACTTCAGGGTGGTTGGACGGGGAAAGAATAGGTGGTTGTAGCCACCTTCCGATTGTACCCAGAGAACATAGGGGGTCATAGCCTCCTTATGGTTGTAGACATAGAATTTGGGAGTTGGATATTCCCTCAGGTTGTGGCCTGAGAAACTAGGGGGTTGGAGCCTCCTTCCAATTGAAGTTGGAAACCAAATGAAGTTGGTGCTTCCAATGAATGTAATTTTTCAATACATATAAGATAAATAATTTCATGGTTTTATCCCCATTTGGGTTTCCATCTAAAACACTGGTGTACTTTGTATGTGTGTGATTGTTCATTTCTTATTGCTCATTATTGGATAATAATTCTACATTGATATAACACTTGGATTATTTTTAGAAAAAGGATTATAATTACGTTATTACTGATTCACCCCCCCTCTCAGTAATCCAACAAAGGGATGCTAACCTAATACCTCCATGATAAAGTTATTAATATCCAAGCAATATTTTTGAAACTACATTAAAAATTCAATGAAGAGAGGGTTTGGTAAACCTTGGCTCTCATATTGTCTTGAAAACCTAAGTTCATTATAGGAGAATAAGTTAAACTATTATGCTAATCCAATTGAAGGACATTGGAAACAAAAAGTGAAATACCTTACAATGACATTACTAATGTTAAAAAATAAGTTAATAGTTGAAAATATGGATGTTGCACTTTTGGGCATCGAGAATAGGGTAGGTAGTTTTGATGTGTGTATGAGGTAGTTAGAAAAACATATGCCTTAAAAAAACACTATTCACAATTCAATTGAGGCCTTCATCCATTTGGTTTTAGAGTTTTGTAAAAAGGCAGTGATATTGATGGAATATCATGCACCCCTCTCAAAACTTGTCAAGACCATCCAAAGATACCATGTCAAATTACAAAATCATATGGTAGAAACACATGATCCCATAGTCGATGCTCCATTTACCAAATTCAATGATCCCCTAATCACATGCACACTCCACATGATTCTTGATGATGAATTCATGGGTTTAGTTTTAAGAAATGACCACTATGTATCCCAGTGACATCACAATGAACCACATATGTTGAAAACCATGTTTAGATATTTATATTAGAAACAAAAATAAGAATAATTTATAAGTAAAATTAAAGTAATTAGGTCTTTGTCTCTATCACTGACAAGCTCACTAATGTCATTCAATCTTATTTAGATTCAATTGGCCTTATAACATGCCAACTTTGATGTTCTAGTTATCTAAGACTTAGCAACATTCAACTATGTCTCATTTTCCAAATGAGTCCTTAAATCATGGAGATAGTTCATATATCTAAGTCAATATAGAAACAATTTGGTTCTCCAATTCTCATTCCACCTTGACCAATTCACATACCTTTGATGGTATACAATGTGAATCAATAGGAACTATATCTAACTTTCTATCGAGTTAAGTTGTTTTAGTTAATGTTGCAGTTATGACTACCCATGTTGACTTTAACTTACCCCTTGGTCATGACAAGTGCTCCCTAATGGATTAGTGAAGTTTGGGGACCCAAGGGAGGCTCCTCAACCTAGAAAAGACCCCAAAAAGTGCACAAGGCCCAAGAGAGGTCATAAGGACAAGTGAGTGATTTACCCCAATGAGGAAATTTGTTGAGCAAGGGTCAATAACCTCAATCAGTTGGTTTGGACAATGAGTAACCTCACTGAATAAGTGATTTTTCTTTTTGGGGGTAAATAGTATACCTTAAGGCTCAAGAAGGTTTAGTCACTAGGTTTGGAGACTCATTGGCCTCCTAACCTAGAAAGTTTCCTTTTCTTGGCTAAATTATCCAAATATACAAAAAACATTACACCTTTATTTTCTTACTTTTAGAGGACTTTTGGTCTCATGACTTAGTGATTTATCTATCATGAGGAAAAATGATGGATTGGGAAATCAACAAGTCCTTCAAGTTAATGACTTAGATGTTTTCTTGAAAAAATGGCTCAGAGAGATAACAACATTAATCTCTTATTCTATGCAACATTGAGTTTCCTGCATGGTTTCTTGGTGATTTCAAAACTTCTTCAACTTGTCAACAATACTAAGGAGTCATGTGGCATAGACCCCCAAGACCTCAAGCCAAGGTCTACTCAGGATCATTCTAAATCTTCCCTCTTGAGTCTGATTGACTCTTTGGTTTTCCCACAGGGGAAACACACATGCACACACACAATGGTGTTCCTCCACAGGTCCTTATGAGTGTGCCCACATGATCAAACACAAGGTGTCACCCAAGTCTCCTTGACCACAAAAAAGTTGCACCCTTCCTAATTTGAGCTTTCAGGTTTCACGATATCGTGATCCTTGTTGTGGAGAATGTCGGTCTCTACAACCTCTGAAACCCAAAATTCCAAATTCCGATGCATTCAACAAAGGTTGGCTTCCAAATGAGCTTTTCACTTCATCGGGATTTTGGACTTCGTGACTTTGTGAGTTTGGATCCAAGGCTCCCAGCCCTTCAACCTCCAAACCTTGAAAAATTCAACAAGGTTTGACTCTACCTATTTGAAGAAGACACGCCGCCTGTCTACTCCAATACATGCTACCTCTGGCATGGACTCTCGTCACTTGTCCTTCTTCTCGGCTTTCAGGACTTGAATAAGCCTTCGACTATCGTCCCTCTAACACTTCGAAATACTAAATTCTGAAATGATCCTGGTGCTCCACACAAGCAACGGTCCACATTGAGTCCTACCTCCTAAAGGGTGGATTCATCCAACGCTTAACCTCCTCACAACTTCATTGAATCCCACGGTCCTCGCAACTTCGTGAGCTCTCCTCGGAGAATTTCAATCGGTTGTTATCTCTCTGATAGCTTTTGTGAAATGAACCAGTCTTCTCCCACTAGGACTTAACTTCTGCGAGATGTTTTCAATCTCTGTCTCCCTTTGAGTACTTTCAAAAGTGTTGACCCTCCTGAGATTTCACTTGAAAACTTGAGTCTCAAAAGGACTCTTGCACGCACTCCTTGCGGCACTCTTCCAAATACTTCTGAGTATTTCATTCTTCGACTCTGTGCACCCTCTGCAACAATAGTCTTTTACCTTTCAACCTTAGTTAATAAGTCCTAAGACTTCCAACAACCTGTGCATTTGTTGCACGGATTTTGTTCTTCTCCTGCACTTCCACTAGAATGAGAACAACGATATCTCTCCTGATCTTTCTAAGATAAAACTCAGAATCATTTTCAATGCACACCTTGCGGACGTTTCACTGCACTCCTTGCAGGAACTTCTCTCACTCGGGAAGAGAAACAATTGAAACTCATTCTCTCTCTCAGACTTAAAACATTCAACATGAAATCATACATTCAACATAGTAGTAAATCAAATGCATAACAGAGAGAATAAAACAATTGTAAGCATACCATTCACCATGTATAAATAGAAAACATCATAACACCATGAAATCTGATTCAAATATTCATATATTAATTCAAAGCTCCTATACATGGACTTTTCCTCTACAGCTCTCTCTACAACTCTCTCCTTCTATCCTGTGCTATTGTTTATGATACAACTAACTTTATGATACAAAGGCGAGGGTGTCTATATCCAGTTTTCCCTCCTGCTCTCTAAACTTTCTAATCTATAATTTTAAATCTACCTACTTGCATTAATAGGGCTTAAATGCCTCAATACAAATGACAGATGAGAGAAAATCACTCACAATCTATTTACAATAGCTAGACATAAATGCAAGTATGCTCCTAGGTATTACATTTATATCCTCTTCTTAATCTTTTAGAATCATTTCAAAATGTGCAAAATGTGTCGACGCTTTTCCCAGCTGTCCTCCAACTTCATGCTTGCTTGGCTTAGTCACGTGCTTTGCGATTTGCACGATGCTCCTGCATCATACTCCCTTGATTGAAAATTTTCTTGAACTCCTGTTCATGAGCTCTTGCATGGTCTATCATGCTTCTAAATTTCTACTTCATCTTCCTAGCTGGCATCTTCAACTGGATATCCCTTCCATTTGAACAAGTATTCAAAATACTCCTTCCTCCTGGTCTTTTTGCTGACTCTCTTGTCAATTGTTCTTTCCATATGTGGATTTTCATCTACAGGCATCTATTTAGTCCATTGAAATTCTTTTTGTTCATCTTCTGCTCCTGCTTCTTCAGCTCTGTAAGGGTACAAATCCACAATATTGAATATCAGTGAAATTCTGATTCCATCAGGTAATTCAATCTCATATGCATTTGCCCCAAATTTCTTTATGCCCTTGCATGGTCCAATATTTTTCATCTTCATTTTGTTATATGTCCCCCTTGGTAACCTTTCCTTCCTTAGATGTTCAAGAATCAGATCACCAACTTCAAACTGAAGTTCTCGCCTGTGTTAATCTGCTCCGCACTTGTATTCTTGGCTCGAATTCTGCAATCGTTCCTTGACTCGGTTGTGAAGCTCCTTCATTGCTTTTGCAAAATTCTATGCACTAGCACTCCAGAATTCACTTCGTTCTGAATCTTTCAATTCGGAAACTCCCCTTGGCTACATTCCATATACAATTTGGAATGGACTTTTCCCTGTGCTTCTGTTGAGTGAATCATTGTAAGCAAATTTCACCTGTGGAAGAATGCGATCCCATTGATCGTGGTGTTCAGTCACTAGGCTCCTCAAAAAATATTCTAGGCTTTTGCTCATGACTTTTGTCTGTCCATCCATCTGAGGATGATACGCTGAGCTAAATGACAAACTTGTCCCCATCTTCTTCCATAAAGTCCTCCAAAAATGTCCCACAAACTTGGTAGCTTGATCAAAAACTATACTCCTTGGCAAGCCATGAAGTCTGATGACTTCCTTGAAAAACAGGTTCGCAATATGAGTTGCATCACTGGTTTTCTGGCATGGTATGAAATGTGGCATCTTTGAAAATCTATCGACTACCACAAAGATCAAATCACATCCTCTTTTCATTCTTGGCAGTCCCAATATGAAATTCATGCTCACTATGTACCACGGTCTTGCAGGTATGGGTAATGGTTGGTATAACCCTGTGTTCTGCCTTCTCCCTTTTGTGTGCTGACAAATCTTGCATCTATCCACAAATTTCTTAACATTTTTCCTCATCCATGGACAAAAATATGAGCCATTCAACTTTGAGAATGTCTTATCACGACCGAAGTGTCCGACCAATCCTCCACTGTGTTTTTCCTTTAGCAGATTCTCCGTCATGGAGAATTTTGGAATACATAGTTGATTTCCCCTGAACAATAATCCATCCTGGATCATATATTTGGTCCAATGGCTTCTGTACTTGAGAACTGGATTCTCAGACACTTCATACGCTTCCTTAAAATCTGGGTCATCCTTATACATTTCTTTGAGGTTATCAAAACCCAAAGTTTTGACTCTCAATTCCTGCATCAACAAACATTTCCTGCTCAAAGCATTAGCAAATTTGTTAGCAGTTCCAGAAATATGCTTAATTACAAAAGTAAAATTATGCATGAATTCAACCCATTTAGCATGCTTTTGGTTCAACTTCTCCTGTTGAGTCACGAATTGTAAAGCATGATTATCACTGTACAAAACAAACTCCTTGGGAACCAAATAATGTCTCTGTTTCTTCAGCAGTTGTATGACTGCATATAATTCCTTGTCATATGTGGAGTAATTAACCTTCACTTCATTCAGTTTTTCACTGAAGTATGAGACCGGTCTGTCATCTTGGCTCAAGACCGCTCCTATTGCAAATCCACTCGCGTCACACTTGACCTGGAACGTCTTGCTGAAATCTGGAAAAACCAAAATTGGCTTCTTAGTGATCTTCTTCTTCAGCAGGTTGAAACTCTTCTCTGCTTCCTCTGTCCAGTGAAAATATTTATGTATTTTCGTCATCGTATCCATCATTGGTGCGCTAATTCCACTAAAATTTTGGATGAATTTTCCTGTAGAAACTTTCCAAACCATGGAAGCTTCGAACTTCAAATACACTCTTCAGCGATGGCCAATTCTTGATTGCATTCACCTTTTCCGGGTCCATCTTCAACTCATTTGAAGAGATAAAAAAACCCAAATAAACGAGCTATGTCTTCATAAATGATGATTTCTTAATATTTATCAACAATTTCTCTCACTGTAATATTCTCATCACTACAGCTAAGTGATTCAAGTTATCTACTTCAGTCTTGCTGAAAATTAATATATCGTCAAGGTATACAATGACAAATTTCCCAATGAAATCCTTCAGGACTTCATTCATCAATCTCATGAAAGTACTAGGTGCATTTGTTAATCCAAATGGCATGACAAGCCATTCGTACAACCCCTCATTCATCTTGAATGATGTAGATATTTTCTTCCATTCATCACCTTCTCTCATATGAATATGATGATATCCACTTTTTCAAATCAATCTTAGAGAAAAATTTGCTCCCCTCAAACAATCCATCAAATCGTCCATGCTCGGCAATGGGAAATACGTATCACGATGGTGATATTGATGATAGAAGCTCTTGAGTTTGTACACATTCTCAACCTCAATCTTTCTTTGTCTTGGCTTAGCATTGGAACATCATGGACTGAGATTTCTCCCGTCAAATCCCTTGTTCATCAGAGTGTTCCGGACTTGTCTCTTAACTTCTTCATTCTCCTGGCGGTGTGTCAATGCAGCGAGGTTCTTTGTTTGGTAAAATTGGATGGAGTTATAAAAGTCGATGTGATGAAGCGCCTCTTATCGGTGGCAACTAATGAGGTATTTCATCCACTACTATATCGAATTGAACTCTTCCTAGCAAGTTCTAGGTTTCTTTCGGTAAATCATCTACCCTCGTACTAGTCAACACAATTATGGGCTTCCTAACAAAAATGAATTGTGTGTCTTCCTTCTTCTTAACCTCATTAAGAGTTTATTTCCCACTGGTATAGTTTTTTCTCACCTCTGGCTTTTGCTTATTTGTCCTTGATTGGCAACTTAATGTGCATCCTACCATTCTTCTCTAGAGGTGTATGTGTTCTTTCTCCATCATGAACCACATTTCTATAATATTGCCACATGGTCTACCTAGAAGTAGATGACAAACATCCATGAGATGACATCACATAATATTTCATCCTTATATCCCCTATTTTAAATTCAACTAAACATTGTTTGGTAGGCATTTATGATGTCCTTTTGTAGCAGCCACAAGACTCTATGGGCTTGGATGTGATGGTATCCATCTCGCTTTTTTCTACCATATCACATTAGAAACAAGATTGTTGTTCTCCATTGTCCACGATGACTTTCATAAACTTTCTTTTGTTTTGCAAGAGATAAACGGTATTCTTTAGGTTTAGGTTCTCTGCCTCCCTTTCTAGCGTTAAGATAACTCTCCTCATCATTAAGGATATTCCACTTTCCGCATATTCTTCCTCAACTGTTTTCCTTTGTGATTCGGCAATGTGAGTCTTACCACCATATTTCTTTTCTTCCCCGGACACTCATAAAGTTTATGCCCATTTTCCCAACCACAGAAAAGACATTTCACTTCAACTCCTTGGCCTCTTCCTCTTCCTCTAAGCTTGAGGGAAAGGTGTTCTATCATCATACTACCCTCTGTGAACTTCACCTCTCGGGTTGAGTTTGAGGATTCTTTCTCTCTTCTTTAGATTTTTGAGTTATATCTTGGGCAATTGTTTGCCCTCACATTTGGACTTTTTCCTGCACCTCTTGCGACTTTGCTTTGACTCATCTTCTCTTGACCTTGAGCCATCGATAAGCATCTTCCACCGTTCAAATGATCATCATGCTCATCTCATCTTGGATGTCATATCTGGGGCCATTCATGTATATGGAAACCTTTTCATCTCCTTTCGGATGCCTTCTCTAATGTTTATCTTGTAGAGACTCTTTAGTGTATTCCTTCACTGACATCATCTTGTGTCTCAAATTATGCAACCCTCTCAAAGAAGCAGGTGTTGATAGTCCTTGGAGTATGAATTTGTGCTTCATGTTGCGACATTCTATCGACTTTTGATTTTACCTTCGGCTTTGCGATTAATGCACATTGACCTGGATTCATCCCTGTAAGGTTGCATGTCCTTTAAGTCTCGGTGATGGCATGTTTGATTTTTTTATCTTCCTTGACATCCTCGCAGATCAAAGTATTTATCTAGAGCTCTGAGTCTAGTCTATAATCTCTTCAACTTCCAAGTTTCCCTCGTACATGGGAATCTCCATTTTCTCTGGAACCTATCCTTCCAACAACCTTGAATGAGCACTCATATGCAACATCTTATTCACTTCTTCTTCATGTTAACCTTCATTTCCATTGTCATCCCTCATGATATCCCGACATCATTTGTGCACCTCTATCTTTGTCTCCATGGCATCAATCGACCGTGGTTAAGTGCATTTCCATTTCCATATTGGATCGAGGAGTTGCCTATCTCTTCTTCTTGATGGCATTGCTAAGAAATTTTCCTCTTTTCTCTCTACAACAGAAAGAAAATACTTTTGTTTGTCAACCAGCCCTGCACAATACAGTGAGACCACAGGAGCCTCGGTGAGGTTAAACAGGATGCGTTCTAAATCTTCCCTCACGAGTCTCATTGACTCTTTGGTTTCCCCACAAGGAATAACACACACTCCACACACAATGGTGTTTCCTCACGAGGTCCTTATAGGTGTGCCCACATTATTAAACACAAGGTGTCACCCAAGTCTCCTTGACCACAACAAAGTCGCACCCTTCCTAATTGATATTTCAGGTTTCGATATGCATTGATCCACATTGTCGAGAGTTCGATCTCTACAACCTCTAAAACTAAAATTTGAATTAGATGTGTTCAACAAAGGTTTTGTTTCAAGCGGGATTTTTCACTTCATCGGGGTTTCGTACTTCACGACTTTGTGAATTTGGATGCAAGGCTCCCAGCCCTTCAACCTCTGAACCCTTAAATAGTCAATGGGTTTGGTAGCACCTATTTTATGAAGACCATACCTTTCCTCCAATGCCTACCTCTAGCATGGACTCTGTCCATGTCCTTCTTCTCAACTTCCCGAGGGACTTGAATGCATTACTCAGAGCTTCACCAGATCCCTCCCAACACTTCAAAATCCTGAATTCTGAAATGATCCCGGTGTTCCACTATCATGATCAATGGTCCACATTGATTCTTACATCCTGAAGGGTGGATTCATCTAATGATTAACCTCCTCAAAGCTTCACTGAATCCCATGGTCCTCACAACTTCTGATCTCCTCGAGAATAATTTCAACCGTCGTTCTCTCCCACGATAACCGTGAAATGAACCGATCTTCTCAATCACGACTTGTTTTTGTGAGGCGTTTTCAATCTCACAGCCATCCCTTTGAGTACTTTCAAGGTCTTGACCCTACGAGATTTCACTTTCAAACTTGAGTCTCGGAAGGACTCCTACCGCAAGCACTCCTTGCGGCACTCTTCAAAAACGTCTAACTATTTGAATCATTTCACTCCTTGCGGCACTCTTCCAAACACTTCTGAGTATTTGATTCTTCGACTCTGTGCACCCTCTACAACAACAATCCTTTTCCTTTCAACCTTTGTTAATAAGTCCTAAGACTTCCAACAACCTGCACACTCCTTGCAAGGCTTATGTGCTTCTCCTGCACTTTTGCTAGAATGAGAACAACGGTATCTCTCCTGATCTTTCTGAGATAAAACTCAGAATCTTTGTCAATGAACACCTTGAGATAAAACTCAGAATCTTTGTCAATGCAGGAACTTCTCTCACTCAGGAAGAGAAAAAATTGAAACTCATTCTCTCTCTCAGACTTCAAACATTCAACATGAAATCATACATTCAACACAGTATTAAATCAAATGCATAACAGAGAGAATAAAACAACTGTAAGCATACCATTCACCATGTATAAACAGAAAACATCATAACACCATGAAATCTGATTCAAAGCTTCATATATTAATTCAAAGCTCCTGTACATGGACTTTTCCTCTACAACTCTCTCCTTCTATCCTGTGCTATTGTTTATGATACAACTAACTCTATGATACAAAGGCGAGGGTGTCTATATCCATTTTTCCCTCCCGCTCCCTAAACTGTCTAATCTATAATTTTAAATCTACCTACTTTCATTAATAGGGATTAAATGCCTCAATACAAATGACATATGAGAGAAAATCGCTCACGATTTGTTTACAACATCCATACATAAATGCAAGTATTCTCCTAGCTATTACATTTATATTTGCTTCTTAATCTTTCAAAAACATTTCAAAATGTGAAAAATGTGTCGGCGCTTTTCCCAGCTGTCCTCCGGCTTCATGCTTGCTTGGCTTAGTCGCGTTCTTTGGGCTTTGCACGATGCTCCTGCATCATCATGAAGGGATCCAATACCTTCATAAATATTTAGACATCAAATTTAAGATTGAAAATTTGATCTTAAATCCTCATAGATATAAACTACCTCATGTGTGAGCTCAATATCAACAAACTAAAAAAAGTATTGGCAAGCGATTAAAAATAAATTTAAATGAGCGTTGGTGGAATCCCTTGATTTCTCAACTTGAAACTTACACAACTTTATGCAATTTACACAACTTTAAAGTTGGATAGTTAGAGGAGAATGATCATTTTGAAGGTGCTAGGCCTCTTCCTACACACCACCAGATCACTATCCAACTTTATAAATCAACATGCAACTACACAACTTTATGAAACTGTGCAACATTTGGTTTTATTTTATTCATTAAACAGTGTGCCCTAACGGATTAGGGAAGTTTTGGGACCCAAGGGAGGATCCTCAACCTAGAAAAGACCCCAACTAGTGCACAAGGCTCAAGAGAGATCATAAGGACAAATAAGGACAAGTGAGTGATTTACCCCAAGGAGGAAATTTGTTGAGTGCAAGGGTCAATAACCTCAATCGGTTGGTTTGGACAACAAGTAACCTCATTGAATAAGTGATTTTTATTTTTGTTGGTAAATCGTATACCTTAAGGCTCAAGAAGGTTTACTCACTAGGTTTGGAGACTCACTGGCCTCCCAACCTAGAAATTTTCCTTTTCTTGGCTAAATTATCCAAATATACAAAAAGAATTGACACCTTTCTTTTCTTACTTCAATGATGAAGGTTCAATTACTAACTTGTAAAGGACTTGTGGTCTCTTGACTTAGTGATTTATCTATCATGAGGGAAAATGATGGATTGGGAAATCAACAAGTACTTCAAGTCAACGACTTAGATGTTTTCTTGACAAAATGGTTCATAGAGATAACAACAAAAATATTGAAGGAGATTCTACAATGTGAATTCTCCATTACTTATAAAAAAAAAATAATCTCTTATCCTATGCAACATTGAGTTTCTTGCATGGTTGTTTGGTGATTTCAAAACTTCTTCAATTTGTCAACAATACTAAGGAATCATTAAGGGATCCAATAGCTTCATAATTATTTACACATCAAATTCAGGCTTGAAAAATTGATCCTAAATATTCATAGATATAAACTACTTCATGTGCGAGCTCAATATCAACAAACTAAAAGAAGTAGTGGAAAGAGATTAAAAATAAATTTAAATGAGTGTTGGTGGAATCCCTTGATTTCTCAACTTGCAACTTACGCAACTATATGCAACTATATGCAACTTATCCAACTATATGCAACTATATGCAAATATGCAACTATATGCAACTATATGCAACTTTATGCAACAATGAAACTTATGAAACTATATGAAAATTATGCAACTATATGCAGCTATATGCAGCTATATGCAACTTTATGCAACTATATTGCAACTATATGCAACTTTATGCAACAATGCACCTTATGCAACTATATGCAACTATAGTGCAACTATGTCCAACTATATGCAACTTATGCAACTGTTTTGGTATCACAAACTTATATTTGCACAATAAATTATATTCTTGTTTTAACGAGTGTAGGTACCACCAAATAGGTATCTTTCAGATCTATATTCCTCGAGTGATGGTCAAGATATACTAAGAGAGGTTGAAAGTTGGACATGTTGTACTAAAAAAGACCCAACTAGTGCACACAGCCCAAGAGAGGTCATAACTAGTAAGGGAGGGACCTAAATGTGTTGGCCAAAGAATCTACCATAGACAAACATATGACCAAGTAACTTAAGACAAACAATGCAACTTATGCAACTTTATGCAACATGCAACTTATGCAAATTTATGCAACTTTATGAAACATGCAACTTATGCAACTTTATGGAACTTATGCAACTTTATGCAACATGTAACTTATGCAACTTTATGCAACATGCAACTTATGCAAATTTATGCAACTTTATGCAACATGCAACTTGTGCAACTTTATGGAACTTATGCAACTTTATGCAACTTTATGCAACATGCAACTTTATGCAACTATGCAACTTATGCAACTATATGCAACTATATGACAATTTTGTATGCAACTATATGCAACTATGCAACTATATACAACTATATGCAACTTTATGCAACAATACAAATTATGCAACTATATGCAACTTATGAAACTATATGGAACTTTATGTAACTATACTGCAACTATATGCAACTTATGCAGCTATATGCAATTATATGCAACTATGAAACTATATGCAACTTATGCAACTATATGCAATTATATGCAACTATGAAACTATATGCAACTTATGCAACTATGGAACTATATGCAACTATATGAAAATATGCAACTTATCCAACTATATGAAACTATATGCAACTATGAAATGATACAAATATATGAAACTATATGCAACTTTATGCAACAATGCAACTTATGCAACTATATGCAACTGCGTTGGTACCACAAACTTATATTTGCACAATAACTTATCTTATTGTTTTAACGAGTATATGTACCACCAAATAGGTATATGTCGGATCTATATTCCTCAAGTTATGATCAAGATATACTAAGAGAGGTTGAAAGTGAGATGTGTTGTACTAGATCTACCAGTTCTAGATCAACTAGATATTAAAAGGTAAGGAAAAGATTTCATATACGCATGCAATTTGTTATTTCCAACCGAGGGTCATGTAATTATGATGCTAAGAGCATAGGTGACATTGAGTTTCCATTGAGGTATAGACATCTAGTTCAACGATGGGCACCTAAGGATCTACCTGAAGTGGACATAGATTTCTTCATCAGTGGGAGGATGTATCGCATGGTTCCTTCGTCCTTACATGGATTGGGTTTATTTTCCATGGATGGCATAAAGGTCGGCTATGGAACTGTAACTGAAATGATGGAGTATGTTGTACCAATATACAAATACAATCACTGGTTGATGTTGGTCCTATATACGTGAAGTATGTGGAGATATGGAGTTATCGCAAATTATATACAACTAGTAGATAACAATCAAAATAAAGGGGAATATATATATATTGATGGAAGGCCAAAAGCTACTGGAAACATTGTGAGCTTTATAAATAGTACATGACCAGTGGCAACAACTAAGAACCCAAATTGCATATTTGAGGGATGCGAAGGAAATAATATATTTGTATGTGCAACAAAAACAATAGTTCCATGTGAAGAGTTGTTGATCGTTTACAACTTAAATAGAATAGATGGAGGGGGTGCGACCATGGGGGTAAATATCTTACATACCATTAAACTCAACCTTTGATCAATCATCGTTATAATTTATCGCTACAATATTTCATTTTTTTACTACATATATTTCATTTTTCATTATTTATTTTTTGTTATTACTGCAATATTTCATTTTTTTAATGTTACAATTACTTTCATAATTCTTGTTGATTAACTTATTGTGTCAACATATATCCAGGGCGACCGTGAGATATCACAGCTACATCTGTCTACGGTGACTGTGGAAAGGCACCCACTGTGCCTCAACAGGTAAATGTTAAATACAGTAACAACTTATGACTACAACAACTAAATTTCTAAAATTTCATTATTTTTTTTCTGATATTACTGCAATATTTCACTTCTTTAATGTTATAGGTGAATTTCATAACTTTTGTTGATTGATTTATTGTGTCAACCTCTGTCTAGGGTGATTGTGGCTAAAAATTACCCGCTACATCTATGCAGGGTGACCGTGGAAAGGCACCCGTTGTGCATCAACAGGTAAATGTTAAATACAGTAACAACTTATGACTACAACAAATAAATTTCTGAAATTTCATTATTTTTTTTCTAATATTACTCCAATATTTCATTTTTTTAATGTTACAGGTGAATTTCATAACTTTTGTTGATTGATTTATTGTGTCAACTTCTGTCCAGGGTGACCATGGCTGAAAATCACTTGTTACATCTATCCAGGGTGACCGTGGAAAGGCACCTGCGGTGCCTCAACAGGTAAATGTTAAATACAGTAATAACTTATGACTAGAATAACTAAATTTCTCAAATGTTAAAGTTCATCTCATTAATTTTATTCATCAATGTATTGTGGCATGGTGAACGTGGGAAGGCTCCCAGTGATGATATTGATGAGGACAAAATACTTTATTCCACTGACCGAATGACAACTGTAATAAAGGCCTTGAAGAAGGATAACATATAATATCTAGGTTTGCTTAGAAAAAGACCCCTAACATAGGAGGACGGGGCAAGAATTGTAGAGCTACAAAATACAATAACAAATGTTGGGGTAAGTGGCATCTTCACATATTTTTATCAGCAATGACAATTTTATATCCATTTTTTTTTTCTATATGATCTAATAAAGTAAATTTTTCTGTTTGTAGGAGTTTTTAAACCGCGTGCGTCGGGAACCTACCGATCCTGCAACTAATATAGGTAGTAGTGTTGGTCCAATGCAACAAAAATGTCGACATAGAAAAGTGCAAGTGAGGATTTTTTAGCCTCTCAAGGTTCCCCTTGAATCCATTGATGAGAACAATTATTTTGACCAACATGGCATGCCAGAGCATGATGAGATGGAGCCTGGGACTCCACATGACTCCGGAGAGGAACATACTGTAGATGGAGAGGAAACTATTATGCATGGAGCAGAACGAATTAAAAGCACCAAATCACTAGATGTCACCTTTCTAGTGGATGACGCATGTGTTCCGATCAAGATTCATAAGATTCCAGGTAATTGTCAATTAATTGATTCATTTTTATCATGAAATTGAAATGGACATTTGTTGATATTATTATAAATTAATGGATAACATGTTTATGTAGGAAACAATGTTTTCTATAGAAACTTAAATGACAAAGCATTGGAGTTGTTTGGCCCCACCATTCGTACACGGTGGAATGGACAAGATATAAAAAAGAAATATGATTTAATAGACCAAATGGTAAACTTGTTCGGCAACACTTTCAACAAGAAAGTGGTTATAAAGTTAGCCAACGAGAATTTAAAATATACCAGGGCCCAATATAGGGAGAAATTGCAATTAGACCTCAAGCATGAGCTCCCTCCCATGGTTTCGGAGAAAGAGTGGAAGGCCCTGATAGAGGATGCAAAGGATAACTTGTTTAAAAAACAAGGAATACATCCACAAGTTGGTCAAGCAAGGTACAACACATGTCATATTATTAGTGAAATATGATCATTTATGTTTTTCTTTCCTGTTTTAAGTAACAATTTCGATATCTATTTTTTTTTTTAAATTCCATATGTAGGATACCAGACACCTCTAAAGCAACCAAGGCTAGAGTGTAAAAGCATGGGCATCATAAACTAGGCCATGATGGCTATGGAAAACTAAAATCCTGAATCATAATATTTAAATGATTAACTGTGGTTAATATTTATTTAACAGTAGCGAACAAATATATGTTTTTTTTATTGGTATTTTTAATGGTGTTATGCATTGTAGTTAAATATGTTTGACCCAGCTACCACCGAGGAGGACCTAAAGCTTGGTTACAAGCACAGTTTTAAAAGTGTGATTGAGTATAGGAAAATCTTGGGCCAAAATCCAATCTCCCCAGCCACGCAGGTAAATAAAATGAATAACAAAACCGCAGTAGCATGCTTGTAAAGTCTATTCATATTTAATTATATCACCCTTAACTAAGTATTTATGTATGTTTTCAAGCAAAAGTGCTACCGCAATAGTGAATCTAAGAGTAGTCAACAGACACCACGTCATACAAGGGTGCACATGTCCAATGATAGTGGGGAGCAGAGTACCCATTCCGGTATGTATGCTTCATAATTATAAATATTTACTGTGACTGTAGATATTTATTTCCTGACTTATAATTATATATTATCTTCTCAAAATTGAAGAGCATGTAGCTCAGGAGGGTGAACCGTGAGAGGAACCAAGTGGACAAGAAATTAACACATCAATTGTCATAGCTACACATATAGGTAAAGAAAAATAGTGTAATGTTAATCAAAATAATGAATTAGTTATTTCAATTATATTTCAACGTATCGATATGATCATTTTCGTTGTTGCAGTTCATGACCCTGCACAGATTCCTCGACGCCCTTCTCAATGATGTACCAGAAGTATGGTACATGAGTTCATGGAAACACAAACAATAGAAGGACCGGGCACACAAAATATAATGTCCCTGGATGATATGATACCCCAATTGCCAATTTTATGAATGTAAAAATACATAAATCAAAGAAAAATTAGATGTATAAATTCGTGACTTCTATTTGGATGTTTATCAATGTTTATATGTTCATATGTTTTGATGACTATCCTAGTTATGAATGACTGTCTATATGTTTTCTATATAAACAAAATCATTTGTTGGGTATGGGGAATTGAGAGCAATGTGAGGGGGGGGAGGGGCCATATGAGCTTCCACCTTCATGTGGTTGGCCCTGTTCAGTAGAGAATAACCTATTCTCGAAACAAAGAGAAGCTCATTAAGGTATGAAACCACTTAGGTTTTTTATATAGTATTTTACATAACTAAATGCATGTTTATTTGCTTATATATTATTTACTCATATAAAGAATTTCTCTTTTATGATTCATGAAGGTCTTGGTGATGGAAATGAATCTCGTGGACAATTCTTATCAATTTGTATGGGATAATAGATCTGGAAAAAGTACAATGATAAGGTAAGGGTTTTGACGTGTTTTTTAAAGTAGGCTTTATACTATTAAAAATTCACAATCTTCATGAAAGGATAGAATTGCATTTTTTGTATACAAGCATCAAGTTTTTTAACAAAGTATGAATCATAGACTGTGGGAAAAAACGTTTTTTGTATTCTTACATTGACCAATACAACTATAACATATTTTTAGAACAAAATATTAACCACACACACACACACACACATATATATGAACCCTAAGTAAACAAATGGTAGAAGATAAAGGGAGAATATGTACTGATAGGAGTGAATGAAGATAATAATATGAATAATGGAGTGGAGAGTGCACTCTATCCTAGTTGAATGATACTTGCATCCAACATGTCTCATTGTAATGTATGTTGTGATAGTTGTGTCTTCTCACTATAATGTATGTTACTATGTCCATCATGGGATTCCTAGAGCACCACCTATCATTCATGATCCAACACATAGTAGTCAAGAATCCCATCCATTGCTAATGTGTGCAAGTACTGTATGATTAATTAATAATTTATATCCTTAATTATGAGTTATCAATCTTTACTATCACCATATTATTTTAGTGCATGTAGATTTATATTTGAAGTTGGAAATATTAGTGAAGAATTCAAGAACTACTTCCATGCAAAAGATATATACATTCAGCACTTTATGAGATATCCCAACATTGTTCCAATTGTGGATTTTCGAGAGATGATTAGGTCCCACATTTTATTTACCCAGTTTAACCACCACTTCAAAATCAAACTCCTAAAATAGTAGAAAACATCGATAAAATTAACCTTCCAACATTGTATTGTTAACCAAATACTTGACCACTAAATTATCAATGGACAACTTGAAGGACTGGTCCAGAAGATAATACTTGAAATTTTGTAGCATATACGCCGTCACCAGGCCTTTCCATTTCATGGTTGTGTAATTACAATTTTTTTCTAGAAAATTACCTTGGGTGGTGTAGCATGTGTTCCCCTAGCTATGCCAACATGTTCCCAATGCAATGGTAGTAGAATCCACATGGACATGGAAATGTTTTGACCAATTAGGAAAAATAAGAATTGGAGGCATAACCATCCATCGTTTTAACTTGGAAAAACCCTTTTCACATTCTACAATCCATACAAATGGGACACCTTTTCATAGTAGTTCCTCCTACATTATTAGTTGAGCATGCCCCATGATAAATATATGGTAATACCTTGCATGACCATAACACAAGGACATTCTCTAGTTCATACATATTCTAAAATTACTATGATTTTCATTAGTTTGACTAAACATCATTCCTTGTAGATAATATGATCCAAGAGGATGTTGAATGGGGTGTAGAAAATGAAATTCTTAATATTTAGGTACAACTATATCAATCAACGTCTTTCCATCACCAACATTAGTTTAGCCATCTGACCCTTTAGCTATATATACATTGCCAATAATTTAAAATATAGCTCAATGAAATTATGGATATAGTCATTGAACATAACAAGCATGATTATAGAGAACATAATTGGTGCATTACTTGGGCCAAAGGGCATGAGATTGAATGCATACAATTACCATTCCATAGAAAAAATGGTGTTCACCTTATCCTCCTTGATGATACAGATTTTATGATAGCCAAATAGTCCTACTATGAAGGTGTAAGGTTCATTCCTTTCCACTTTCTTGGTAATATCGTGACTAAAATGTGTATTAAAGGGATAATGTATGTAGGCCTGACTCAATCTAAAAAATTCAACAGAAAAATTTATTCCACCTTTTTCACACCCTAGATGACTATTAGACTAATGGAATCTTATTGTTCCACTGAAAATATCTAACCAAAAGTTAGCATATCACATATCTATTATTTAGAATATTCATTATAATGTGAATGCATCCTATATAGTCACTTCTTGGTAGATCAAGTGTCAAGCTTCAATTCTATATTCATCTCCCAATGTTCTCCTCTCACTCTTCTCATCTCAAAGATGCTACATTGGAATAGGTGAGTGTACTCTCAAATAAAATATACAATGTCTGCAATGACGTTTTCATACAAATAGTCACCAATAATAGCCAACTTAGACACATCCTCCATACTAAAATTGACTATTTGTCTTCAATATCCCATGATAGTGAACTAGATAGTTGGTATTCTTGGCTTATGTGACTACATGGTGCACCTCTATTTATTCAAACCACGGAGAATGAAATT
>SNQJ01S0147958.1:23669-35713 GCA_010110895.2 Picea sitchensis
CTAGTAGGTTCCTAGTCCTACTATATCTTCTCATGAGTCCAAATTTCATAATGAAATTCCCACAATCATTCAAAGATATATACCAAAGTGATATCCAATGTTTATACCCTGTATTAAAAAATGGTGTGTTAAGATATGTGTTCCATAAACTTTGTGGCATTAGTTGTGCCATTAAACACTAGTGGATCTTTAATCTCTACATTAATCCACTTAATGGAATTTGGTAGTGTGCATATTTGTGTCAATTAATTCTCATACTCCCTAGGTGGCCCAAAAGTAATGGACACTTTGGAATAAATGATGTAGGAGAATACTATTCTCCAACTCAACTTTCCACTAGTAGTTGGATTAATGTAGTCTTCCAACTATCCTATGGTGAGATTATTGAAAAACACCTTCATCCAATACTTATTCTATCTATTTAACAAATGTATTTACCTACATTAGATCCAATGGATATACCATACAATAACCTTTCTTATCAAATGACATCATTATCAAATTCCCAATCAATTCATTACAATACTAGGTATGGATATTTGTCATCTACTATGTCAATGAACTCAAAGTAAGCATAAATATTCACACAATCGAGATAAAATTCCATCTCTCCAATTTGACAATGGGGAAAATGTGTGATTGCTTGACCAACTACCACTAGATAGACAACTGGACCCAATTTGGTCATCCCATGAGTTCCCATGATTACTTCAGTAGGATTTTAACATCCAACCCAAAGTTGATCATAACTTCTCACACTTCATATCATTGAATCAATGCATTTAAGATAAAAAAAATTCCATACCTTGTTCAATGGACATGGCTTAAGGGCCTATCTTGTGCCTCTATTGGTGAATCTAAAATTGTCCCAAGGACCTACCTTAACTTTGTTGTGGATTTATCATTGTTTATTATCTATAGAAAACTTTTCAAAAATTCTTTGACTTCATCTTCCACTATATATACTAGTAGAATCATGCATTGGCTTAGTGGCCAAATTATGGAAGGTTTTTTTATTTATTGAATTCATAGTAACTATGTTTCTAGCATGAATAGCTCCCTGGATCACCTTAATTACATATTAAAGTAACCTGTATTTCATAGTACATCAAACCTTGGTGCTCACTATAAATCTTGATATATGGGTCCTTGATTTGCATCTCTCATGTTTGTGCTAGAATTGGCTC
Organism: Picea sitchensis; assembly: GCA_010110895.2. Lineage (NCBI taxonomy): Eukaryota > Viridiplantae > Streptophyta > Pinopsida > Pinales > Pinaceae > Picea > Picea sitchensis. The sequence goes on from SNQJ01S0147958.1 coordinate 24,857, forward strand.
CAAACTAGGTGACGATGTTGATCCCAATGTAGGCACAACCTACTATATTTTCACCATGGATATAAAGMTCACAATTCACCATATTATCACTAATCTATCTCATGTATTTTTCCTCCCATTTATTAATCAATTTTACACAATCATGTGTATTATGTATTGTCTTTTGGTAGTACCCACATCAAGGATGGTGAGGATATAAGTAATTCCTTTCGATATACCCCAATTCATAATAATTATAAAATCATGGTGGTAGATTATCCACTTAATTCCATAGATCCCTATTACCCTAATTCTAATTATGTCCCCCATCCACTCCCATGGTTGAATCCATTGTGGACAAGTTCTTCTCAAACCTTTCCATTAGTGTAGATATTGCACAAAAATCCTTTGTATGGTTAATGTTTACCTAAGATAAGTTTAAATTCACAATGTTACAATATTACTAAATTTTTATAGCAATAAGAAATGGTGCATATCATACCTATTGTTTTAGAAGATCTCACAAATCCAAACATCCGTCTTCTCATGTAGATTTTTTTTTTAAACCTATAGGAGGCATGGAAATATCGACGAAAGTTCGTTGCAAGCCAAAGGTAACGATTTTACTCTGACAAGTATTTTCATCGCTATTGCCATGAAAATTCGTCCCACTTTTCCACGGTTTTCCATCGCATATATAGCATCTACGTCGTAAGCTCTTCATGATTTTTTTCTGTGCCAATAGTTTTCGTCACTATTGCCACGATTTTTCATCACAACTCTGCATGCTTTTTCATCATACGTATGGCATGTGCGTCATAATATGTTGGAAAGTTTTTTACTCTACCATGGTTTTTCATCCGTATTGTGATGATGTTTCATCGCTATTTCCATGCTTTTTAAGGTAAACCTATCTTGAGGATGATGACACATGGAGGGCTTATTTCGTCATTGTTTCCACGAATACCTGGTTCATGGATATAGTGACAAAAAATTTCCATGAAAAATAGTCTTTTCTTTCATGGAAAGTGTGACATATATGTGTGGCAATAGAAACAAAAAACCGTGGCAAATTTGGTCATATGTAGTAGTGATAGTGCCAAAGAAATAAAGAAATGGACATAGGAGAAAAATAAGGAAGAAAATGTAACATGTGATGTGTTACAATATGCTTTGATTATTTCTTTAGATAATATTACTGAATCTTTGGTAGTAGCTTCAAGGGCTTCATTTCATGCCACACCCCATAGGAAATATTTCCAATATTATGTTCAATGTGATTTTGGACAAGTTTATTTGGGTGATGACGAACCATGCAAATTGTTGGAATGGGTAAGGTACAAATAAAGAAAAAGAATGGAAACCAATTGTTATTGAAAGAGGTGAGACATATACTATATCTAAGAAGAAATATTATTTGAATAGGACAGTTGGAAAGTGAAGCTTGTATATCTACATTTACACATAAGGCGTGGAAGGTCACTAATGGATCACTGGTAATGGAAAAAGGAGAGAAGGTACATACATTTTATTTATGTACTAATAATATTGATACTTCAATATCTTTAGCTTATATAGGTGCGGATACAACATTGTGGCATCATAGGCTTGGAAACATGAGTGAGAAGGGGATGAAAATACTTCACAAAAGGAACTTTTTTCTAGATCTTAAATAAGTTGATTTGCATTTCTGTGAACATGATGTCTATGGAAAATATAAGAGAGTCATATTTCCGAGGGTTTGAAAGGAAAAGAAGAGTGAAATGTTATAGCTTGTGCATATAGATATATGGAGACCAAATGAGGTATCAAATATTAGTATCGCTCATAATTATGTTACTTTTATTGATGATGCAACTAAAAAAACTTGGGTTTATTGCATTCAAAAAAAATCTGACGTTTTTGAAACTTTTAAGAAATGGAAAGCTTTGGTTGAGAATAAGATAGGAAAATTTAGAAGTGTCTCGAATCAGACAATGGATTTCAATACTGCAACAAGGAGTTTGATTATTACCATTCATACCATGAGATTACTAGAGAGAAGACAGTTCCAGGAACACCATAATAAAATGGTATCTCAGAAAGGATGAACATGACAATCATGTAATGTGCAAGGAGTATGATATTGCATGATGGGTTTCCCTTACATTCTTTTCCATATGTGTTATATACTATTGTTTACCTAATAAATAGAGGGACTTCAAGCTCCTTTGATGGTGGAATTCCAGAGGAGGCATGGACAGGTAAAAAGGTAAACTAATCATTTTTGAATACTTTTGGTTCTAAATCATTTTTCCATATTGATAAAGAAAATAAGTCAAAGCTTGAGAAAAAATACAAGAAGTGTACCTTTATTGGATACATTGTTAATGATTTCGGTTATCGCTTATGGGATTATGAAAATCATAAAATCATTAGGGATAGAGATGTGGTATTCAATGAAAAGGTAATGTATAGAGATCAATTGCAGGGAAAGAAAAAGGAAAAGGAAAATCGTTCATGATTATTTTGAGAATGAAATGAAGGTAGAGATATAACAATGAAATATAGAGAGATATTTCAATAAACACAGATATACAATAATGCATAATTTTTATTAATGATGGAAGTGTACAGAGACTAGAAAAAATACAGAGTGAATAAAATCACTAGAATGGTGTCGACCTATCTCTGAGAAGAGATGTGATGGCTATGCTCATTGGAAAGAGGAATATGATGTTTACAATGAGGCTCTAGATTCCTTTTTAACATAAATAAATTTCAAAACCCTAACCCTGGAAGATGAACCACCAAAATGTTTGCAGGTCTCGATGGGCGTAGTTGATACATCAACTTTCCATGGGTGTAACGTTTTCATTTGATCTATGTGTTGTCCACATGATAGATCACTACAAAGGTATATATGAGGAATACACATTTTTTCATCACACTTTGGCTAAAGGCGATAGTGTGACTGTAGCGGGCCCAAAAAACATTGTTTAGGGCCTCAAAATGGTCTAAATTTTTAGGACCCGAAAGGATGTAGAACAAATGTGAAGGTGGAAACCTATGTTTTAACCCAGTGGAGTAGGTGGGTGGTCGTCGATTTCCTCTTGGATCATTGTTCCCTCATTAGGAAGTAATGGTCTCCATTGTGTTAAGTTCCCGAGGAAGCTTTTGTTGAATCTGAACCTTAGTGAGTTATTTTCCTTGCTAAGGAAGTTGTCTTGCTTAGCTTGGTGAAGGATGTTATGAACCTATTGTTGGTAGGGTTGGATCCATTCAACCTATATAGATGCATGATTTGCTTGAGTGTTAGAGTACTTTGTTAGAGATTTGTGAATATGCAACATGAATAGAATGAAGGGATTTTTTATAAATTTGCTTGATTGGACAGTGTGGAGGCAGCCATGTAAGTGAAACAAGAATATATTGGTGCTCTTCTACATTCTTGTTGATATGATTTTGCTAGAAAGAAGGGTCATGGGTCGAGGTTGCAGTTATTGCAGTGTCCTTATTTTCTGAAGAGATCATAAAGATGATAAACTTTGTTGTATGAGAGACTAATTTGTGACACTGTTTTGTCGAGATAGTAGTATGAACTACCTTTGGTATCCTATAGAGATGATCCCCCAGAGTAAAAATGGAACTATGGGGTCAAGAATCATAAAAAGTATAGCTCTTCCACATATATGGATGGCCTAAGAAAACATCACAGACTTCCATTGGGGAAACATCACACAATACCTCATCCTTAAAGAGCTTGATGTCGTATGACAAGTGACATTGTTGGATGACACAAAAATCTCATCCCTAGAGAAGCCATGTGATGTTGTATGGTTGCAGGTGTGGTGTTACTAGAAAATCCAAGTTCTTGACAACCTCTGTTGAGATGAGGTTTTTTTGGCTTCCGCTATCAGCAATAAAATGAAATGGGGTCCCCTTCGCCCACACTTGTGAATGAAAAATGTGCTCCCCCTCCTCAAGATCCTCTGATTCTTCTTGTTGTATTTTTGCAGTTACGACAGTAGTAGTGGGTTTTTCATCAATTATCAGTCTCGTTTTATTATTGTCTGAATCAAATTCTAATTCGAGGCTCGGTTTTGTTTCTTTGAGATAAACAACCAATTATTTTTTTGAGAGACACTCATCGTTGTTGTGCCAATGGATTTTGTGGAAGTCACACCACTTCCTAATGTCCTTCTTCATCTTCTCGTTTCTCTTTTTTTCCTTCATCTTGGACTAATTGTCTTGAGGTTGGCTATTATGTGGATTAGGGATACCTTTACCATACTTTGCTTGTTGTATATTTGCAGACCCAAATCCCTGCTTGTTCTAGTGCTTGAATTTTTGCTCGATTTTGACAGCATATCGATAATCCACTCCAAGTGATGAGATGTCCAAAAAATCCATTTCAGTTTGGATGCACCTATGTAGAGCCCCACATTATTTTAGAACCACGTACCACTCAGAGTCTTTGATACCCATATTGGTGCACAAGGTATGGAGGGTATTTGTGAACTACGACACTATATGGACCCTTTCTTGATGCAACATGATCCATCTCATGTACTGATCATCATAGTTTTCCACATGGCAATATTGCTCCTTGATCGCATCCATAAAATAATCCCAAGTGGGTTTAGCCCCAAATATTCCATAATGTGGAATTTTTCTCCTAGTAAGTTTCCCACCAATGTTTGACATGGCAGAGAGCCTTAAGGAGTGCAAAGGTGATCTTTTCTATATAGGAAAAATTGTGAATAGAGAAATAACCTTCTAGAAAATTTAACCATTTTTCCAAATTATCTGCATCGATCTGACCTTCAAATATGGGAATATCAAAATTAACTTGTACCTTGAAGGGGGAAACATCTCCAAAGTGACTTCTTGATGAAGATGCACCTATTTTTGTCAGCAATCGTTGAAGGAATTGGGAAAAATTCTCCAATATATCGTTCCTCTGTTGCGTGAGGGATTCCATGAGAAACAACTTGATGGGATATTTTGCTCCCTCGTCTCTCTTCTCTTCTACCATGGGATGCCACTTGGGCTGGAAAGAGTAGTTTTCCTTAAGAGAAACTATCTCGAGACCCAACTCCTTATACCCTGGCCTCGTCAGGGACATGCACTAAGAAACAAAAAGGAGTATCCTTCTATGATACAACCGATCTATAGTATTTTGAGAACAAAATCAAAGAAGAGATGTAACAAGGAAACATAAAAATATATTTTAATAAACACATAGATACAATAATGCACATTTTTTTATTAATGATGGAAATGTACAGAGACTGTAAAAATACAAAGTGAATAAACTTGTTATAATGGTGGAATCTTATCTCGGAGAAGACATGTGATGGCTACGCTCATTTGTAAGAAGAAGTTGATGTTTAAAATGAGGCTCTAGAGTCCTGTTAAACATAAATAAAATCCAAAACCCTAACCTAGAAGATGAAATTCCAAAAGGTTTGCGAGCCCCAATGGGTGTAGTTGATACGTCAACTTCCCAAGGGTGTGACTTTTGCATACGATCTTTGTTTGGGGCACACAATAGATCGTTGGAAAGGTATATCCAAGGAATACACATTTCTTCATCAAGCTCTAGTTAAACCCTACAGTGTGAATGTAGCGTGCTCAAAAAACATTGTTTAGTGCCCCAAAGCGACACCCAAAGTTTAGGACCCGAAAAGATGTAGAAAATTTTCCAAGGTGGAAACCCTTATTTTGAGCAAGTGGAGTAGGTGTCTGGCCATTGATTTCTACCTAGATAAAAAACACATAATACATAGTCCTTGATGAAATCAAATAAAATGAAATTCTAAAGGTACCAGCAAATCAAAATGTACAACAGCATGAGCAATAGGCATCTCAAACTCTTGCAAGTGTTGTTACAAGATATAATAGGTTAAGTAGACCCCTTGAATGATACTCCCCTTCATTGTGTTATTTATTGTTGATTGAATCTGGTGAACCATAAATTTATGAAGAGGAAATGCAGGTAGACACTAAAAATAAGTCAAAGCAAGGCATGAAAGAGGAAATGTATTCCTTGGTAAATACCAGACTTGGGACTTCGTTCAGTTTCCTGTAGGAAAAAGAGCATTGCAGAATAAATGGATTTAGATTTTGAAGGAAGAAGATGGAGGAAATAATTGGTACAAGTCTAGACTTGTTGTAAAGGGTTTTGCAAAAAATAAAGGTATATATTTTGATGGATGTTTTTCTCCTGTTGTTAAAATGATTTCAATTACGATTATTTTAAGTCTGGTGGTAGTAGAAGATTTACATCTTGAATAGTTAGATGTAAAAACAACCTTTATCCATGGGGATTTGGAGGAAGAGATTTATATGTAACAACCACAGGGGTATGAGGTCAAATGGAAGGAAAATTTGGTATTCAAGTTGAAGAAGATATTGCATGGCCTAAAGAAAACTCCAAATTAGTGGAATTTGAAGTTTGATAGGTTTATGACAGAACAAGGTTATAGTATATTTCATTATGATCATTGTGTTTATTTTAAGAGGATAGAAAATTGAAGTTATATTATCTTGATATTTTATGTAGCTGACATGCTTGTTGCAGGGTCTAATATGCAGGATAAAAATGTGTTAAAAAGGATATTAGCTAATTCATTTGCAATGAAGGATTTGGGTGTTGCAAAAAAAATATTTGGTATGAAAATAACAAGAGATAGGAAAATCGATAGCTGATATTGTCTTAGGGTGAGTACATAGAGAAGGTGTTGGAGAGGTTTAGAATGTAGAATGAAAAACCAATTAGTACACCTTTGGCTAGCCATTTCAAATAACCAAGGAAATGTGTCCCAAGACATAGGAGAATATAGAATACATGTCTAGGGTCCCTTATTCATCAACAATTGAAAACATGATGTATGTTATGGTGTGCACAAGATCATATATTGCACATGCATTGTGAGTTGTGAAGATGTATATGGACAATCTAGGTAAAGAACATCGAGGGGCAGTAAAATGTATTCTCGGGTATTTGAGAGGTACTTCTACTCATGTATTATGTTTTGTATGTTCAAACAATGTTCTGCAAGGAAATGTTGATTCATATATGGCAGGTGATAAAGATAGCATGAGAAGCACCACAAGGTATGATTTTTCTTTAGGTGGAACAATAGTAAGCTGGATTTCAAAACTACCAAAGGTTGTTTCACTTTCAACAACAAAAGAATAGTATATTTTTTCTACATAGGCTAGTAAAGAGATTATTTTGTTACAATGGTTTATGGGGGAATTGGGAAAGAACCAGGAGAATAGAAATTTGTACTGTGGGAACTAGAGTGCCATTAATATTGCAAATAACTCAACATACCATTCTAAGAATAAGAATATACAACTTGGGTACCATTTCATAAGATCCTTTTTGGAAGATGGACAACTCAAGTTGGAAAAGATACATACTAATGAGAATCTTCCAGACATGTTCACAAAGGTAGTAACTACGGAGAAATTGAGTTCCTTCTCAACTTTAGTTGGCCTTCAAGAATGAAGGTGAAGATGATAAATTTTTCAGGTCCAAGGTGGATCATAGTCCAATAGGTACATCAATAGTGGATTTTCTTTGATCATTCTCCAAGTGGGAGATTGTTGGTTGTGGAGTCTGATTATCTTCTTGATTCATAGGTCTTGTTTCAGATATGATTCTACCCCACTACCTGATGGGGGTCTATGTGGGGGATTTCCCCCCAACATATATCATTAGGGGAATCTATGGGGGGGGGGGGAGACAAGAAATGTTTGGGAACCCTTTGGTGGAGCTTTGGGGGAAGAGCCCCCGAAGAGACATTTTTGGGAAAATTTCCTTGTAAAATATTGTAATTTCACAGTAAATATGGACCATGCATTATAAGGTCAGTGATATGATGGTAGAAATTATGTTAGGTTTTTTCTCCCTAGAAGGAAACCCTATTTTATGATGGAATTGTATTGCAGATGTGTATGTGAGTGAATATTGTATTATGAGAGAGGAGACTATGATATAAAGAAGAGGAAGTTACAATGAGTATGTTGTAGGTTGTATCCCTTCATTTGCTAGATAATAATAAAGGAAGGACCTGGCAATTTCTCTTCTGGACGTATCCCACACTAGGCGAACCGCGTATATCTGTGTCTCTATTGTATTGTGTATCTTCTATGTTTTATTTCCACATTTGTTTTATTTTTTTGTTCTGCGATCTTGTTTTTTCTAACAATCATATGGCCCATGAGGCTTAGAATATATTCAATAATGTCTAGTTTTCATTAATTGCTCAAATTTCAAGTATGTTCTCTCATGAGATGACTTAGGAAAATGAAAACAAAAAATCTTATAGGTATCCTTTTGAGAAAGTAAAAATTCGGTGAGTGAAAGCTAATGATGTTCTCTCATGACACGTTAGTGGCAATGCAAACATAGAAAAACAAAAATCTATTAACTTGGATGGCTTATTCAAGGTATTGTTACAATGAATTCGAAGATGGTGTAAAAATATGAAATGTAGGGAATTGAATTATCATTCTGAATAATGATTATTATGATTAAGGATTACTGCGATTTTGGCATGATATACTAATAAACCTTGATTTCATATTATATGGCCCAATAATATCCCAAACGATATTCCAAATATGCACTTCTTGATGTTTAGTGATATCTGGAACTTCTTGCATCTTTCTAACATCATCCACAATACCTCTACATGGTCTTTCAACAAAATATAGATTGTCCAATCATCCGAGTATACCTCTAGAAACTGGTGGATAAATTCCTTAAACACAACTATGACTACTCTGAAAAATATTGTTGGTGCATTCTTTAGTCCAAACGGCATGACTGTGTATTGGTAGGATCCCTATTGGCCCTTGACCAATTTTTGAGGAAACACTGGCCATGTTGGACCACTTTTGGAAATTTGACAAGCTGGTCGGAGATGGACCACCCAAGAGGAGTGGAGATTGTGGGATCTTTCTTGTTTTGTGGGCTTGGGGAGCGAGCAAAGGGTTTTAGGGTTTATGTAACGAGTTATGGGATGTTGGGCCATGGGTTTACCCATGTTTAGGCCTTTTTGTAAATATATAAATAAGAAGTAGCTAATTGATGTAATAAGTAGTGTTAGCTATGTGCATAGTATGTTTTGCTTAGTGCACGATATTGGAAGTTTCTTTTTGAAATATGGTTGTGTGAAGTAAGGTTTTGTGCTATTAAGGAGTTGGCTTTGTGCCTTGACCTGATTTTGGGGAAGGTGGATCTAGTGCACTGTGCACATATCACCTATCCACTGTGGAGTTGGCTCTATGGCTTTGTGCACAGGAGAAGATGAGTGTAAGGATCTTGAATACTAATAAAGAAGAAGAAGAATTTGGTGGATGTAGCCCCACACTGGGGTGAACCATCTATATCCCATGCCTTGATTTGCTTTGTGCAATGTTGTTTATGTGTTTATCTTCTTAGTGATGTTGTTATAATGTATGATGAATAAATATAATGTTGTTTCTTAGTGCTTAAATATGAATGAATGCTATATCTGAGCTAATGCTATGTGCTAAGTGATTAGAAGTGCTTGATATTTATTTTTATTGCGTTGATCGGCAATAAGGGGTTTATCTGCGATGTGAATGAGATAAAGAACTAACATGTATTGTTGTTTAAGTGCTCTATTAAGTATTATAATCACATATATGTGTCCCATCTTGGTTGTAGACACCTGAGTCCTACAACCCCCCCGCCTATGCCTTGGGTGAGACTTCATCTGCTTTGCAGGTGTTTCCGAAAGGGTCTATAGTTGGGGTTTTGTTGGTGCATTGTTGAAGCATTGAACCCTAGTTTTTCCCCTGTTCCAACAAATAGTTTTGTTGTCGGGACCTGAAACTGTGATTGTTGGGAACTGAAGAAAAGAGAAAACTATGTGCGTAGATCTGTTGTTGTAGTGCACAATGTTCTAATTAAATTGTGAAGCTCTGTGCTAAGAAAGGAACCTAAGCTGAAGAAAAGAGGTATTATCTTAAATCTTTTTTCTCTGGTAAAGGTAAGATAAGTAGAAAGTTTTTCTTTAGAAGTATGAATCTAGGTCTGTTTGATAGATTTTGTCCTAGTATGAAAACTAGGGCACAGTTAGAAGAAAGAGTTGATCTAAATAAATTTGATAGAAATAGAGAAAAATATGTTATTCCTATGCATAAAAAGAACTGTATGACTAATAAGTGGATGCGGGAACCTAGAAATAATTTTTGCAGATTGCAAGTCCAACACTGTGATCCCAGTGCACAGTACCAGAGAGGTTGGGGATCGTTTAAAAGAAGGAGAGGATTAACATTGTGTTATAATTTCAGAATATCGGGACATCTTGCTAAGGAATTCCCTGGTATAGGTCCTATTTGTCTTTGTTGTAAAGCTATTGGTCATGAGTTGAGGATTTCCCAAGGATGATTGTTAAAGTTAAAAAGATGAACATGAGACAAGAAAACTATAAAGAAGGTAAAGAGACTAAGAATATGTTAAATAATCATAGAGAAAAAGAGTCAGAGACTATGTTAATACAGTTACAAGAAGTAATGGAGGATCATAGAGACATCAGTTTACCAGAGATCCTAAAAGAAAAACAACGCATAGTCACAATAATAGAAGACTTTGACATATACTATGTATTGGATGAAGAAACACATGTGAACATTATGCCAGAAATCACTTGGGAAACTTTTGGAAAGCCTACTATGATACCTTCATTGGGAAGGATAGGCTTGTTTAAAGGAAATATGATAACCCTATGTGGAAGAGTTACTAATATAACTATGATTTCTCATGAAACATCGACTGAAGAAGAATTTGAAGTCATTAAATTTGTTGAGAACAACGCCCCTTTTCCACTTTTGTTAGGAATGAATTGGATT
>SNQJ01S0147960.1:0-23658 GCA_010110895.2 Picea sitchensis
GGCCAGGTATGAGAACAGAGGTGATAAATTTTGTGAACAAATGTAGGATCTGCCAACATGCAAAGGGGAAAAGACAGAACACTGGATTGTATCAACCATTGCCAATACCAGAGAGGCCTTGGGATGCAATAAGCATGGATTTCATGTTGGGATTCCCAAGAACACAAAGGGGATTTGATTCCATATTTTTGGTGGTGGATAGGTTTTCAAAGAAGGCACATTTCATCCCATGCTAGAAGACTAGTGATGCAACACATGTTGCAAATCTGTTTTTCAGAGAAGTTGTGAGACTTCACGGTCTACCCAGGAGCATTGTCTCAGACAGAGACACAAAATTTGTTAGTTATTTTTGGAGGACGTTGTGGAAGAAGATGGGGACATATTTGTCCTTCAGATCATCTTATCACCCTTAGACAGATGGGCAGACTGAGGTGGTAAATAGAAGTTTGGGAAACTTATTGAGAAGCCTGGTTACTAAACACCATAACCAGTGGGATCAGATTCTACCACAAGCAGAATTTGCATACAATGATTCACCAAAAATAAGCACTACAAGGAGCCCATTACAAATACTCTATGGAATTAAACCTAGGGGAGTGTCTGAGTTAAGGGACTTGGAACAGGGAGAGATCAGAAGCACTGGAGCAGAGGATTTTGCTGTTGAAATGCAGAGACTCCATAGTCGGATCAAAGAACAATTACAGAGTTCTAACTAGAAATACAAGCACTGAGTTGATCAACATTGCAGGCAACTTCAATTTGAAGTGGGAGATCAGGTTTTAGCACATCTCATGAAGGAAAGGTTCCCTAGGGGAACATATAACAAATTGAAGATGAAGAAGATAGGACCCTATAAGATATTGAGGAAGTTTGATGCAAACGCCTATGAGATCGAGCTGCCAGATGGTGTGGGAATTTCACCCATATTCAATGTCTCAGACCTATACCCATATAGGAAAGATGACACAGAAGGATCAGAAGATCGAGAAAAGATTCAGTGGGAGAAGAAGATGCCTGTGGCAGAGAAGCTACAGATGGAGAAGATTATGGATCAGAGGATTGGCAAGAAGACCAGGAGGAAGTCTTATTTTGAGTATCTGGTCAAATGGAAGGGATGCCTTATAGAATATGCCAGTTGGGAAAATGAAGTTTCTATCCAAAAGCAGGGAAAGTCAATAGAGGAGCTCATGGACAGGAGTCCATGAATTTTTTTCAAGGGGAGTATGATGCAGGAGCATCGTTGGCAAGCACATAGAGGCAGGACCACTCAACAGGTGAGAGTTCTTCTAGAACTTCAATGTGGGTAGTTACAACCAATTTCGGAATCCGCCTCCACTCAGCGCCAGAATTCACCTTTGGAGGCACACTTGAACCGGTGCCGAGTTTTACCCTTTGAGGCAAGTTTTGAAATTGTAAACAGAGCAGGAGTTTCCACTTTGGCTCTGGAATGCGACTAAACTAAGATAGAGTATGATGAATTTTAGAGTAGGTAAGTAGCTAGGGGAAACCCTAGAAACATTTTTGAGTTATGTAGAAGTTTGTACACCCAGTTAGAGAGAGCGGAAATACAGAGAGAAATTAGTTGTAAGAGAGAACTGCGAGTTAGCAGGAGATCTCAGTGTTTTGAGTTACTGTAATTTTAAATGTATTCTGTAGCCATTGGGCACTGGTGAATATAACAGAATGGAAGATTGATCCAAATGTATGGTGTGTGGACTGTGTGAATTTTCCTGTCATTTATGTTTACATGAACAAGTGGATGGAACTGTGAGTTTTTCCAGTTTCAATTGTTTCTCTTCATTGGAAGCTCTACAAGGTGTGCATCGAGCCAGAGAGGAACATAAGGAGATCAGGAGGAATTTCTCTACGAGGAATATCGTGGATCTAAGTTATCGAAATCCCTCAAATGCAAGGAGTGCATGGGAAATTGAAGTCTAAACCAAACAAAGCTCAAGAGGGACAACACTTCGGAAAGTGTTATTGAGATCCAAGAACTCATTCCCTAGAAGAAGCAGAGGCCGAGCCTTCGAAGACTTAGAATATTTTCTAAGCCTGAAGCGAGTAAAATCTTAGGAGGAAGAATGTCGTCGAGCGTTGGATCACGATGGAGAATCCCGCGGACTGTCCGATTTGAGGTAGGAGCACAGACTTTAACACTGTGTAGATCCAGGAGAGGAGATCTCGAAGATCTGAATGGACGGTGGAGAACTCTTGAGGAGAGTTGTGAAATACCGCAAGTCGTTGGATCAAGTGGAGTTGCAAGGAGGTCAGTGATGGGGAAGAGATTTGACCGTAGATCTGGAGGGCATTGTGAGCCGTTGATCAAGCGCCTCGAGCTTTCATCATTTTGGCATTTCGGCATTTCGACAACCGGGGATTCCAAGGAGCAGGGATACGATAGAGGTCCTTGTCTCCCAAAACCCCGAATCACAAAATAGAGAAATAACGAGTTCAGACATGGATCGTAGATCTCAAGGATTATTGTGATCCGTTGATCGAATGCCAAGGCATTTCGGCAACCAGGAATTCCAAAGAGCAGAGATATCCCTTGTACCCTGATTTCGCTAAACATGAAAACCTGAAGGAATAGGCGCTGGGACATTTCGGCATTTCGACAACCAGGGATCCCAAGGAGCAAAGATATCCCTTGCATTCTGATTTCGTGAAACGCAAAAACCTGAAGGAATAGGTGCTGGGACATTTTGGCATTTCAGCAACAGGGGGTTTGAAGGATGAAGGGATGGGATGCTTGACTTGTGAAGTTTCGGTCCATGACAAGCACCCTTTTTGGATTAGCACAAGGTCACGGATCTTGGTCATGTGTTGTGGGAGCTCACGCTTGGTGCTTGGAAAATCCAACTGAGCATTTGTGGGGAACCTGTGTGTTCGTTCGAAGGATTCCAGTTTGGAACCAAAAGAGCCATTTCAGCTCTGAAATCAAAATATCCTGACCGGGAGGTCGCCCAGCCCTTAAGAGGGATAGGGGGTCTGCATCACCAATCATTGAGACCGTGGATGCCCCGGATGAAGGGTCAGGATGGGATAAAGACAACTAATCAATGGTCACAATTCGGCCCTCATGTGGAAACAACAAAACCTGGAAAACTGTAGCAACCACTGCTTGCATAACACAGGTCCAACTCCTTCCTAACAAGAGATTGTAGTCGAGAGATGCATCGACCACTTCAACCTCAATGCACACGGTCTTCCCCCCTAAATGCATGGGAAAAGAGGGGATGATTCCATGTGGTTGGAACGAATGACCATCGAAAGCGGTAAGAAGAGTCGGTAATGGAGAAAAAAAAGGTTGGCCTATGGCCTTCCATCATGCCAACAACATCATGCATGTCGAGGCACCCTCATCAACCACCGTGCAGAAAATGTTCCAAGTAAATGTTTTTTTGGTGTAAGCCACTACTATCTGAAACGCCACATGGTACAAGAGATGATGTTTTAAGTTGGTCATATCAAGCATGATTGTACCCAGATTACAAGTCTCAACAGATCCTAAGGCGGCTAATAGGACCTTTCTCTGGGAAGGGAAACTCTGGAGGACCTCCAAAGGAGACATCGCACAAGGGGTTTGAGACAAATCCTCCACCACAGAGTAGTTCTAGGTGGCCCTTGCATTTGTATTGTGAGAATATTTATTGAATGCACCTTTTGGGATGCGTGTCATTGTTTCGCCCAACGTATTCTTGATCTGGCGAGGAAGAGGTGGGTTTTTGGCTTCTTTACTCTTCTCAGAGGTGTTTGGCATTCTGTAATCATGCGCTCTAGTTGATATATAGGCATCACCTTTCATCATATACACATTCGTGGATGAAGGATTACTCAAAGACAAAGGGGGTCCTTGACTGCCCCTTCAGTGCTTGCAGAGGCTTGAGTTAAATTTTGCCCATGTTGAAATGGGTTCGTTAACACAGCAGGTTGTTGTTGTGCCAATAAATTTTGGGCCTCCACAAGCCGAGGGAACTGGTGAGTCGGGTGGTCTTCCATGCACAGGTTACACTGATACTTCAACTTCTTCTTTTATGTGTTCCCCCCGCCAACATTATTGGTAGGTTTCTTATCCCCCTTACCCTTCTTTCGTTGTTTCTTCTTTTCATCAGGATGTTGAGTGGCCTTCGGGTTTGTCGATTGCACACTATGTACATCCGACGTTTGGGTAGGGGGAGAAACCGGACCAGTGGTCTAGCTGGCCACTTTCTGTTGTATCGACAATTGCTGCAATTGTTTTGACAATTGATCAAAAAGCTTCATTTGTGTTGAACCAACAATACCATCGGCATGTGGTCCAGCTCTTTGTTTGGTCTTATCAAGTATTGACCACGGTGCATCTAGAAAAATTTCATAAAGTAAACCAAATTGAGAGTAAATCAACTGTAGTTGTTGAGCTCTCATTATCACATATTCTTCTGAAAAGACCCCTGACATTGCTACATCTTTGGATACTTGAGGTACCAAAGACTTAAGGAACCACTCTAGCAAGAATCCTGGTGGGATTGGCACTTTTAACAAACTCTTCCGGCATCTCCATTCTCGGATGTGATCAGAGATATGGTTTGATTTTGTTTGCTCAAAGTTGGCCAACAATTCGGTGTCGGCGTCGTATCTCACAAGTAATTGGATATGGTTTAAGAAATAAATTGCCAATTCACCAAAGGAAGAGTATATCGAGTGGTCGAGCTCAATGTACCATTTCGCAACACTCTCGATGAGAGTGCTTTGAAACAAATGCAACTATACGGAGTCTTCTTTCAATGAGTTGGACAAGAACCATAGATGGAAGGTAGTCACATGATCTCCTAGATCCTCATTATGCTTAGCTTCAAACTTTGGAATGTCCGAAGGCAACTTGGTTGACTTAGAAGGCCAACACGGATCATGACAGATAAGGTCATTCAACAACCTTGTCAAGTCTGGAAAATGCAAAGTTGTCAGAAACGGTAGTTTGGGTTGTTGATTATAACCATGGAAAAAGGATCCTGGAGTTTGACTAGCACCAAGTTGCCAGGAAAAGTTAGGTTGTTGGCCAGGGTTCTGGTAAAAACCATGGCCATGACTAACATACGGATTTTGCGCTTGTTGAGGCATCATCGGCTGACTCCCGTAATAGGACGTAGAAGGATGGGCTTGCGTTGCATTCCAAGGATTTTGGGAAGGGTTTCCCCCTGTCAATCCAACAGGAATAGGTCCCGATTCTTGCTCGGGGTTCCATTGGCTATGGAAGGGGTTGGCCCCAGTAGACATCCCTGACGAGGGAACTAATCCCTGCCATGGATTTCAAGGTCCTTGTGAGAAAGGAATTCCTGGGTTTTTCCCCTATGTGGTAATAGCACCTTGCATAGGATTATGTTGTCCATAATCGGGGTTTCCCCCGGTCGAGACGAAAGCTGACGAGAAAGAGTTGTTACCCAACGAGCCGAACAAAGAGAACGACATCGAACCTACCGGCATGCTATAATAAGGAAGTCATTGACTACCGGCTCCAAATGAGATAAAGTTTATGTTCGGCCCAGAGGAATGCTGGTGAGCACCGCCGAGCAAAGGGGACGAAGGAGGTATATGACCCCCTCCGTAAGGGAAATCATTATAGGAAACTGAAGGGCCCCCCATGGATCCTTGCAGAGGAGCATTAGAGCTCCCTTCCCCTAGACCTAAAGTCTGTAGAGTGAAGTAGGAAAGGACAGAGTTTGTATCGAAGCCAAGCATCTCATATGAGAATGGAGGGCATGTTGCACTCTGGGTGATAGGAGCAGTGATCGTCGTGATAGATGGAATCAGACCATTTCCCGAGGTAGAGGTGGTCGAGACCATGGTGGTCCAAACTAGCGATGGTTGGTTAGGAGGTGGAACACCCTCTGTAGTGATAGTTGTAGAGGGAATATGAGAATTCCCTGAAGAAGTCACAACATTTGTTTCCATTCCTGCTTGTGACACTATCAGGCACTTGTAAGGATAAACCTGTACAACGATGGGCACTGATAGATCAGTGATCAGAGGTTCATATGGACCAAGAGCTTCTGCTCCAAGGTCTGAAATGGTTGGTTCCTCCAGAATCAAAATTTATTCTCTGAGAGACGGGTCAGGCATAGTTTCCTGTGACCCAATCACCTCAAAAGACCCTTGTTGGTCTAGTCTTCGCCTTAGCGATGGCAGGGGTGGCTCCAGATTAACCGGTGGCAGACCAAGAAGCCTTCACAACCATCGGAGCTCTTGATCCTCCATTGTGTGAGAATATCATAGACACACTAAATCCTTTCTAATCATTTGAGAACAAGCAAACCCTAGAAAAAAGTACCTATGAGATAAAACAAGCAGTCACTAGCTAGTTGGAAGAGCAGTTACAACAACCAACACTAGAGAAAATTACTGGTGTGAGTGAAACTTGAAAATGGAAGCACCCTCCGGGTATACTCTGCAAAGTGTGGTCCGATTTTTGTCCTAGGTACCGTGGTATACCCATGCAGTCACCTGTGTAAGTCCCTAGAATGATAGGCAACTAGGTTTCCAATGCACGAAAAGTCACCAAGCGAGTACAATCGACAGTCGAGTGGACCACAATGAGAAGGGTATCAAGCCCGAAAGCTATCAAGGATATCGAAAGAAAGTTTTCTGGAATACAACTAAGGAGCTCGAACAGATTTGAGACCCATGAAGTTCTGTGGCAAATTAGATCAATAGAATCCCAAGATAAGCCCTCTATATACGTTCCCCACTACGCTTGGTCCGGCTTTGGAGGGGTTATCTCTGCTACCTTTCCGCATGCGACCTTGTGTTTATCCCCTATGTTAGAGGGGGGTCCCAGATAAATTTCACGATATTGGACTTTTTAGCACTCCCTGGAACAGACTCTTATGTTTGTTTTTGTAGCCTTGAAGAGTTTCCTCTCCAATCCTAAATCAAGGCTCTAGCTTAGACTAGTTGATGGACCCTACAAACATAAAGTCTAATTTTTTTAATTAATCATTAATTTTAGTGGTTGTCTTAAGTCAAAGGGGACGAAAGTGAAACCAATGATGTTTTTAAGAGATGGAAGAGAATATTTGCAAAAAATAAAAAAACACTTCTTCTTGACAAATTCAGATTTGCACATTTAAACTCTTTAACCAACTTTTCAAACTACTTTTTTTTTCTAAGATCTTTGAACAACAAACTCAAAAAAAGATTTCGCTCAACTACGAGCTACTTATTTTCCTAAGTAAACAACCAAGAACTTACGAAAGAATTATTTTTCCTGATTATTAATGCAAACAACCAACTACTTAATCAAACAAAGAAAGTGAAATCTATATATTTTTTTATTATGCTTGCAAAACAAGAAATTTGAAAATGTATTATTTTCTTCTTTTTTGAGAAAAAAGGAAAAAATAAATAAAGATAAGATAAGACCAAGAAATGACTTCTGGCCCTCCTCAAACCACGAGGAGTCACTGACAATACCAAACAGGTAGATCAAATAGACTCTCTATCTCATCTAAAAAACCAAATAAAGAAAAATGCAAGAACAACTTTAAAAAGGAAAAGCTAAATTGATGTCAAACCTAAGCTACAAACTGTTATAACAAAGACCAGGAATGGATCAATAAAACCCCTGAGAAGTACTATTTCTGACAGGGAAGAGGATGATTGCCTCTTTTTTACAAAAACATTTCCCAACTCAGGCATGCTACTGACACTCAGCAACCAGTGTATGTACGCGGGCTATCCAAAGGTAGGGAGGTTGTTTATGCCTGTAGGCCCACTCTAGCAAACTAGGTAGGGAGTACTGGTATCGAAAACCATAATCCCTTAAAGACACAGAATCTTACTTTAATAAAGAAAATGCAAGGAAACTTTGATAAAGCAAAGCTAATCTGAGGTTATACCTAGGCTACAAACTGCAACAACAGAGACCAGAACTAGATCCAGGAAACCCCTGAGAAGGATCACTTCTAGCAGAGAAGAGGATGACTGTCTCTCCTTTTAAAAAATATTTTCTGAACTTAGGCTCGCTATTGGCACTTCAGCAGCCAGCATATGTACGCAAGTTGTCTAAAGGTAGAGTGCATGTATATGCGTGCAGGCCTTCTACATGTTGCATATACCTCTGTAACTTCCCGAAAAAGAAAAAGTAGTCAAGCAATCAAAGAAGGGAGTACTGGTATGGAAGACCAGAATCCCTACAAACTCAGACTCTTGCTAAAACTCAGAAAAAAGGTTATCAAACCAATTTAAAACACCCAAAAGGTATCCCCAAAAACCCTAGAGATCTTCCCCAGTACGGTCGCCAATTCTGATGTGGGTGGAAAATCCCCCTATAGACTAGAACTAAGGGTTTTGTAATGCATGCATAAATGACCATCTAAAGTCTCCTACTTTTTACCATCATCCCAACATAGACCCCACATTCATACATAAACACAAGGATAAAAGGATCCATTTACTCTACCTTGACCTCTGCGTTTGGTGTTGATCCTTTCACATTTGGTTGCTCCTTGAATGCAAGTTTCCTCCCAAAGCCAACCTGCATTCATAAACAGAAAAAAAAAAAAGAACTCCAAACATGCATCTTATATATGAACTACTGGGTTAGAGGTTCTAATAAAATATAATCAAAACTGAATATTGAACACCTCATATGGCGGGACGGGAAAAGTAATTCTTTCTATTAACCTCACAAAAGTAACTTACCATGGTGAGAATGGCCACTGCTCCTCGAATTTGGTCCTAGGCTCCTCTTCAATTGTATACCAACAACTTTCACATATGCTTCTCCTCTTCAGTGAAATCACAAATTGGTTGCAAAATATTCGGGCAACGGGAATACAAAAAAGGGCAGAGTTTCTTTGCTCTTATTTTCTCCTTTTCTAATGGGACCCCTACCTCTTATTTTATAGGCTAAAAGAGGGTAGTTATCCGGTTGAGTGACCGACCATGGGTGGTCAAACGGTTTAGGCAATGACCCAAAAATCTGTATTCCATCTGCAAATTTCTATTTTTTGTGCTTTTGTCAGTATACGCGGTCTATAATGGGTCAGCCAGCGTGTATACTCAAGCAGCAGTGGTGCAGGGCGCGTATGCCTTCAAAAGGGTGGCTTTTTAGAAGAGTTGTTCAATGGTGGCTTGGAAAAATTGGCAAGTGAGATGGCCTGATGCCAGGTATGCATGTCTGGTGCAAATTAGGGTTATAAAAGATGTCCCCTAATGTGTGAGGTCAAAAGAGAATATGATGGCCGAAATACATTACCAGTCTTCACCAAAGTATGAAGCGAGTGAGCCCAGGGACCGGAGTTCGGGAGGTGCCATCTGCAAAATAAAAAATGTCTCACCGAGGCTGGCATACCCATGCTCGGAATGAAATAAAATCATGGTTTTCAATCAAATACATTGCAGATTCATGTCATATAACTATATAAAGAGTATCCACGAGCAATACACAATTGATCTACATCTTGAAATCAAAAAGATATACACATATAGTATCCATCTTCAAGAAGCTAATGATGCCTGATGGCTAGATATGAGGCCTTCAGAGCTCTATCAACAACTTAAAAATCTTCACAAATCAGTTAGGACTGTAATATGAGTGTACGAATTTACTACCTAGAGGTCTCCGATGGCTCGTCGGGAACAGACTAGAGGATCTTGATGATTAGGCTGAAGGCTTCATTGATTTCGAACAAAGACTTGATTGGGATTTTGGGATGGTCGGGTATGAGGTCAAGAGACAAACTACAGAAGGGACAACTCAAGCTTGGAAAAAAATCCCCTTGGCCTATAGCACGACAAAATATGAGACTCAGGCAACATGATATTGACATAACTTCACAATGCAGGAGGCAACACAAACTCTCCATATGTTTGGAAGAATAACCAAACAGAGGAGGACACGGCTCTATGTAACGATAATAACTTCTTAAGGTCATATTAAATCCCAGAGCTTGACGAACAAATGGAAGGATGTGCTTTGTTCAAGGGCGACTCATTGTGCTTCCAACAAAAAGAAAATACTTTTCCCTTCCTCTTTTTGGGGTATATTTGATTTTTTTGTCTTTTTAAATAATTTTTTGGGAAGCTTGAAAAAGAATAAAATAATGATACGTTACAAAGGAGGAACAAGTGTCACAGAAATATTAGTTCCTCGATGCAAGGAACACACTGAGGCTCAGAGAAAGGAGACATATGTAGGACAAGGACACTCGAGAAAATTCCTCCATGGGTCAAGGTGTCGAGATGCAAAAGGCAAAGTGCTACAAGGATTGCGTTATAAGGCATGTTTCAGATGGTTCAGTTGAGAGCAACATGGAGCCAACATTAGGCCAAAATGTAGGAATGCAAATGTGATTAACAAGACACAATGATAATGTCCTTCAATGTTATTTTAACAAGCCCGGAGAAGGTAAGCTCGATGGTTTTTAATTTTTAGAGAATCTAAAAAAACGTAAAAGGAGACTCCAGTGGGGTACCTTTTTCGAAGGTAGTCTAGTCAGTTTGAAAAAGGGGTAAACTAGCACCGAAAATACATCCATTCAGAACCATTTTAATGAGTGTGATAAAGACAAGATCACTCAACAATATTTTCACTTTTATGGTGTCTTAAAAGAGCTTAACTATGGACTCTGTATGGGGTGTTCTTCTATACCATTTTAACGAGTGTGAAGGAACAAGGTCACTCGACGATCTTTTCAATTTTAGGGAGTCTAAAAAGAGCTTAACTATGGACTCCGTGGGGGTTCCTTTTTCGTAAATTTAGTCCCTCAGGCCCGAAAAAGGGTTAAAATCATACCTGAGAATATTCTTACAGAGAACCGAGGCTCCTAGAGTATACCTTTGTTCGTATCGTTGACCATCCAGACTAAAAAAGGGGTAAACTACCGCTGGACAGACGTGCCTTCAAATTTTAGTTTAGCAAGCATGAAGGGCAACAAGATCGCTCGACAATATTTTCATGTTTAGAGGGTCTTAAAAGGGCTTAAAAGAAGACCCGTCACTTTTTGGGAGTCCCGAGGGTGAGGTCAAGAGTGATTATGAATCATGCATATGAGGCTCAAACTCGTAATCAGGATAAGACTAACAAGGACTCCCGAGCCTATAGTTATGCCAAAAATGCAACCAGGATCTACCTAGGGAATCCATGAAGGGGGAGGCTCTACCACTAAATTACGACACTTCTAAAGCAACAATGATGGTTATGTGTCGCAACTCAGTGGGGTTGATCCTATGGCAAAGCGTCAAAGACAACAAGATACAAAAAGTGGAGGTGGGATCCTAACTTAGATGCAACAAGTTGGAAAAAATACTTTTTACCAAAGGACCTTTAAAATGACGCAAATCTCCAAAAAGTATCCCAATATCCAAAGTAACACTTATCGTAACAATCCATAAGAAACTCCTGAACCATACTAAAAGATTTTCACGCTCGAAAAAATGACAAAGGGGTCCAAAAAATGAAAAAAAGGGGCCAAAAAGTCTATAAATTGAAGCTGGAAGTTCATTATCACCATTGTTAATTGAGAAATTGACTGTGGAGCCAAAAACACCCCTTTGTCAAAAGAGTTTATTTTGGGAGCTTCTATGGATGAAACGAACTTCCGCTTGGACCAAGTAAGTACATACTAGCGCCTTCTGCATTTCAATTCTTCCTTTGTGCATTTCTTTTTGTTTTTTGGGGGGCCGCTGACCTTTAAAAGGGTCATCCCTATGTATATGTGGGTTTTCCTATGACAACCAACATATTCTCGCATGCAGAGAAAATACTACACGCGGGCATACGTGACTGTGTATATTACAGCCCGCGTATACCCTCTATAATGTGGAAAAATTAAAAGATGCAGAAGTTAATCCCCCATGAACTTGTCAATTGGAGGATGTATGTTCATTGGAGAGAGATGGAGAATGAAGACATTTATTTTTTTGGTCTAAGAGGACCCTTTTTCTACCGCCACATTGGCTCAATGTGGTTTGTTGAAATTCTTCAAGTGTCCATTCATGCGGGCACAACCCAGGCTGCTGAAAACTTTGGTAGATTATTGGCACTCGGATGTGGAGGCCTTCATGATTGAGGGACAGTAGTTGACTCCGACGACTAAAAATATCTATTTTCTGACTGGCCTCTCAAGGAGAGGGGAACCAATCAACTTTTTCACTTTTCCATCTGAGCCTCACAACATAGCGGAGTTGATTGGACTCCATTGCGAAGCCGACACAGACAAAGTGGGCACTCAGGTGCTGATAAACAAGATTTCAAACCTATCACTGAAAGTGATAGTTTTTCTCATTGGGTGGATCACTGGATCCGCAGCTTTACATCAGGCTTCCCGGGTGCACATGAATTGTGCAGTTCAATGCTTAAATGCACAAGGTTTCCACTGGAGTACAACTTTGTTAGATTGCATGAAGAGGCAGCTGACAGAGTGTCGTATGCATAGACACATAAACTTTGGGTTCGGGACCATTCTTTTCTCTTTCTTCTTCGATAGGGTACCTACTCTTAGTCCGTAGAAGATAGTATGAGGGCATGTAGCCTCTTCTCCAGCATTATACAGATGGGCGGTGTTGTTGTCGCGACAGGGGGGAGGGAGGACCATTGAGGCATTCGATGACAACTTTTTTGATAGGTGGTCTCAGCAGATTCTAGCTATAGAGGACTAACCCTATGCCGAGATTGACTTCTCCAGGGACCCTGACATGGCCATACCTCCCGGAGTGGTACGAGGAGAGCTAGGTATGCTTGTTTTTCAAAGTTATTTAATTTATATTTCTTTTTCTAAATATCATTTTTTTTGTGTGTACCAGAGTATCTGACAACTATGTATCTGTTATGTGCAGATGTGGGGCCAGTGCATCCAGCAGACTTCACAAGGACCAAATGACATCCTCGACCAGAGGCGGGACCAGCCATAGCTAGTGGACCAACAACAGCAAGGGGACCTCCAGCTGGAGAGGCTGAGAGATTTTTGAGACGGGTGGAGCGGAACCTCACCACTCTTACTCGTATAGTTCCTATGATAGAGATCGAGGATCTCCCACCGTCGATGCAGACTCACGTTTTTGGGGTACCAAGGACCTGGGTCCATCTCTTTCAGTGTTTGGCCAAAGATGTTATTCACTATGGAAAGGCCAACAGACCCTACCCTTAGCTAGGCTAGACTTCTTACGTGTCGAGGGAACCTTTTGTATATTTTTGAGGGCATAAGCCTCGTGACTCTTACCGGAACTGTTTTTGAGGCACTTGCACCCAACCATGTACTTTGATTTTTTTGATACATATATGGATATTTTACATATTTTTACATCTTATGGATTACATTTATTTTACACATGTATTTACATGTGCATGTGTGTGATTTTTCTTACATGGGTGTAATATGCCAATCTAATATATGATTAGCTAGAGTATCTGTAACTTGATTCAATCTCCTAGGAACATGGATATACGTAATGTAATCAAAGATACATTCTAAGAGATGTACCCTAAGGAACCGTCGGCGTAGAGTAGGATCGTAAACACGGTAAACCCCATTTAACTGTGACACAACCAGCTTTGCGTCTAAAGAGACCCGGAGGAGAGAGATACCATGTGACAGAGCGTCACGAAAAAACTCTAGAACTGCACTGTATTCGGCGACATTATTTGTGGTGTCACCTAAACAGATACCTCCTAAAGATAGCAACTAGCCTTGAGGTGTAAAAATCAACCAAGCTACGGAAGCAAGCCTCCGAGTGTGCCGGCTAGAGCCATCCATGAACCCAATGAACACCTCTGATTCACTTGACATCTACCACAGTGAAAAATATGACATCAAAAAATGACACGTCCATATAACCAAAAAGACAAAAACTAAAAACGCAAATGTACAAGAGCTATACATATGTACAAGAAGTCACCCGAGGCGACCTCCCTACGAGTAATACTTCTTGAGGTAGAGCCCATTTGTAGGCTCTGCCAAATCATTTCCCTCAAAGTCCACCAGATGATAAGCGCCCTTCTTTAGAACCTCTTTCATGATGAAAGGTTTGAACCACATGGGTTTGAACTTGCCTACCCCCAAGGGGTCCTTATCTTGGTCATAGACTAGAACAAGGTCTCCTTCAGAGAAAATCCGAGGATGAACAGACCGATCATACTGACACTTGAATTTTTGTTTGTGAGCCTCGTTAGCCAAGGCCACATCACGAGACTGCTCATTGAGCTTCTTGAGGTATAATAAACGCTCTTCAAGCAGTGAGTGTCTGGCAATAACTGTACTGCCAACTTTAGATATGGGATCTGGCACTCTATGGGAAAGACTGCTTCTAGCCCGTAAACGAGTTGAAAAGTTGAGAAACCAGTTGCAGTCTTAACATACGTTCAGTAGGCCCATAATGTCGAATATAACATCAAATGCCAATTTGACTTGGTCGAATTGATCGTTTGTTGTAGAATGGTCTTAAGAGATTTATTTACAGTTTCCACCTGACCATTCACTTGTGGGTGGTAGGGTGACGAATGTTCTTGCCTCAACCCAAGATTTGATGTTAACTCAGACATCATTTTGTTCTGAAAGTGACTGCCATGGTCAATGACAATCTCTCTCAGGACGTTGAACCTTGCTATAATCTGGTTAAACAAAAAGAGAGATGTTGTATCTCCATCATCTTTGAATGTTGGCATAGCTTCGACCCACTTGGTGAAGTAGTCTACTGCTACGATGATATAACGGTGCCCCCTTGCCGAAGGGGGGTTGAATTCAGTGTAATCAATCCCCCACTTGGTGAAGGGACCAATGGTAATGACGGGAAACATGGGAGCGGGGTGGGCCCTCATATTCTGAGAGAAGATCTGACACAAGTGGCATTTCTTGACCGATTCAACACAATCTTTGTTTAATGTCAGCCAGAAGTAACCGGCTCGTAGAATATTTTGGGTTGTTTCCAACCCAGACAAATGACCGCCACATGCTCCAGTGTGGCAATCATTAAGCACGATTTATGCTTCTTCATGAGTGAGACATCGACGAAGGATGCAATCTACACCTCGATGATATAAGTGCCCTTGAGTATGAGATAGTTATTGGCCTGATGGCGTATACGCCAACGCTCATCACGAGAAGCAGAGGCAGGGCACTTCAAAGTTTTAAGATAGACAAGTATATATCCATACCAGGGGTCTGAAGATGTGATCAAAAACATGTCTCCTTTAATAGTCGACTCTTCAGGCATAACATCACCTGACTCGACCGAAAGTTCCAAGATGAGTTCCGCGACGACCAACGACTTTTTGGATTTTGCTGAAACAAAATCTAAGTCAAATTCCTGGAGGAAAACTATCCATCTACTGATATTTCTGCCAATTACTTGTCGTGTCATCACGTACTGAAACGGATTCACAATGGTAATGATGGTGGTCTTGCTAAACAAGATATAATGACGGAATCGTTGGACAACATGAACTGTTGCTAATGCAAGGTTTTCAACATGGGAATAATTGAGTTCTGGTCCAATCAGGCCTCGGCTCAGGTAATAAATCACATATTCTGAGAGCAAATCATCCTCCTGAACCAAGACCATACCAATGGTCAACTCTGCTATAGCCAAGTACAATAAGAAATATTTATTATAATTGGGTGGTCGAAGCAGAGGGGAAGTTGTGAGGGCATGTTTCAATGCTTCAAAATAGCATTGAGTGGCTTCGTCCCAATGAAAAGGAATGTCCTTCTTTAGTAAACGCATAAATCCCTTTGTAATCTCGGCATAGTTTGTGATGAAACGCCGTAAAAAGTTTTCTTTTCCCTGTAAAATATGAAGCTGAAGGACTATGCGTCGGGGAGGAAACTGAACTATTGCCTCAACCTTGAGAGGATTGACCATGATCCCTATTGTTGAAACTATGAAACCTAGCAGATGACCCGACGTCGTGAAAAAACTGCATTTATTTGGATTCAAGCGAATCTAGTAGTAGCGACATCGCTCAAAGATAAGTCGGAGGTGGGTGGGATGATCAGTTCTCTTACGAGAGTGTGATGCTAAATCATCAAGGTAGGCCTCGACTATATGTTTGAGATCGTGGAAAGAAAAATACATAGCCCGCTGAAAGGTAGCTCTAGCATTTTTCAGACCAAAATGCATCTTCCGATAAGAAAATGTACCCCATGGACAAATAAAAGTGGTTTTGTGTTGGTCTTCGGGTTTGATCTATATATGATTTTACCCTAAAAAACCATCCATGAAAGAAAAGGCCTCACAACCTACGCATTCATCGCCTATCTGGTCAAAAAATGGTGTGGGGAAATTATCCTTTGGACAGGCCTTGTTCAAATCACAGAAGTTTGTACATACGCAAATCGTACCCTGTTGTTTATCGACCAGAACAGGATTTGACACCCATTGAGTCAAATGGACAGGGTAGATAGAACCTGCTTTGAGCAGTTTCTCTACTTCAACCTTAATAGTTGTTGCTTTATTAGGATTGACTGGACGAAGCTTCTATCGGGATGGCTTAGCATCAGGATAAGTCATGATTTCATGTTCGATGATTCTTGGATCAATGCCTGGCATTTTCTCATAAGACCAGGAAAAAATGTCGTGGAATTCTTTAAATAAATCTGTGTAGATTCGAATCTCCTCAAGGGAACAGCCAGTTTTGACAATAATATTCTCCACGATGCCAAGGGTTTTGGTGATATCTATAGGTATCATTTCAGCGATGGTTTTCATATTACCCTCGGTGTAAACAACGTCTGTAGCCAAGGGATTGATATGAAAAGACATATCTTCACTCATAGTCAAAGTGAATTCTCTTGCTTCAATTCTTCTTAACTCTGGGAGGAAATAAGATCTGTGATGGAGATCATCCCAGGGTCTGTCTAGACTAGTCATCTCTTCAATAATGGCTTCGTCTTAAGGCAAGACTAATTACAAATAATTAGTATTGGCAAGGGAACCTTGAGCCCAAGTAGGCTCGAGAAACAGATCTAACTCCTGTGCGGGAGTCAGATCGGGGCCGACAGAAGCTTGATGGACTATTGAGAACGCAACTTCTGCCATGGATAGGGGCATGGCCATACCATGGTTCCATGTCCCTTCCATCATGGCCAATGGGGAAGGAAGATTCCACAGATCATGGAAGTAGTTCATACGAAATGATGAGACTTGAAAAATCTCAACCTTAGGCTGGAATGAATCGAACTTAACATCACCAGAAGGAGGTGGGTAATTGAAAGTACCCATCAAAGGTGGGCACAAACCAACCCCTATGTTGACGATGTTGGGTTGAGGGTTACCAATCATCGAAACCATGGATGCCCCCGATGAAGGGCCAGGATGGGAGAAAGACAATTGATCAATGGTCACAATTCGACCCTCATGTGGAAACAACAAGACTCAGAAAACTGTAGTGACCACTACTTTCATAACATAGGTCCAACTCCTTCCTAACAAGAGATTGTAGTCAAGAGACACATCGACCACTTCAATCTCAATGCACATGGTCTTCCCCCCTAACTGCACGGGAAAAGAGGTGATGATGCCATGTGGTCGGAACGAACGACCGCAGAAAGTGGTAAGAAGATTCAGTAACGTAGACAAAACGGGTTGGCCTATGGCCTTCCAACATGCCAACAACATCATGCATGTCGAGGCGCCCTCATCAACCACCATGCAGAAAATGTTCCGGTTAAAAAATTTCGTGGTGTAAGCCACTACTCTCTGAAATTCCACATGGTACGAGAGATGATGTTTTAAGTCGGTCATATCAAGCATGATTTTACCCAGATTACAAGTCTTAGCAGATCCTAAGGCAGCTAACAGGGCCTTTCTCTGGGAAGGGAAACTCTGGAGGACCTCCAAAGCATACATCGCACAAGAGGTTTGAAACAAGTCCTCCACCATAGAGCAGTTCTGGGTGGCCCTTGCATTTGGATTGTGAGAAGATTTCTTGAACACACCTTTTGGGATGCATGTCATTGTTTCACCCAACGTTTTCTCTATCTGGAGAGGAAGAGGTGGGTTTTCGGCTTCTTTATTCTTCTCATAGTTGTTTGGCATTCCGTAATCATGTGCTCTAGTTGATATATAGGAATCACCTTTCATCATATACACATTCGCGGATGAAGGATTACTTGAAGTTGGAGGGGGTCCTTGACTGCCCCCATCCGTGCTTAGAGAGGCTTGAGTTAAATTTTGCCCATGTTGAAATGGGTTCATTAATATAGCAGGTTGTTGATGCGCCAATAACTTTTGGGCCTCCACAAGCCGAGGGCACTAGTGAGTCGGGTGGTCTTCCATGCATAGGTTACACGGATACTTCAACTTATTGTTTTATGTGTTTCCCCTGCCAGCATTATTGGTAGGTTTCTTATCCCCCTTACCCTTATTTCGTTGTTTCTTCTTTCCGTCAGGATGTTGGGTGGCCTTCGGGTTTGTCAATTTCACACTGTGTACATCCGACATTTGGGTAGGGGGAGTAGCCGAACCAGTGGTTTGGCTGACCGCTTTCTATTGTATCGACAATTGCTGCAATTGTTTTGACAGTTGATCAGCGGGCTTCATTTGTGTTGAACCAACAATACCATCGGCATGTGGTCCAGCTATTTGTCTGGTCTTTTCAAGTATTGACCGCGGTGCATCTGGAAAAATTTCGTAAAGTAAACCATATTGAGAGTAAATCAGTTGTAGCTGTTGAGCTCTCATTATCGCATCTTCTTCTGAAAAGACCCCCGACGTTGCTACATATTTGGATAATTGAGGTACCAAACACTTAAGGAACCACTCTAGCAGGAATGTTGGTGGGATTGGCACTTTTATCAAACTCTTCTGGAGTCTACATTCTCAGATGTGATCAGAGATATGGTTCGTTTTTGTCTGCTCAAAGTTGGCTAGAAATTCGGTGTCGACATCATATCTCACAAGTAATTGGAAATGGTTTAAGAAAGGCATTGAAAATTCATCGAAGGAAGATTATATCGAGCAGTCGAGCTCAATGTATCATTTCACAGCACTCCCGATGAGAGTGCGATGAAACAAACGCAATTGTATGGAGTTGTCTTTAAATGAGTTGGATGAGCACCATAGATGGAAGGTAGTCACATGATCACCTAGATCCTCATTAGGATTATCTTCAAACTTTGGAATGTTCGAAGGCAACTTGGTTGGCTTAGGAGACCAATGTGGATCATGATAGATAGGGTCATTTAACAACCTTGTCAATTCTAGGAAATGCAAATTTGTCAGAAATGATAGTTTGGGTTGTTGATTATAACCATGGAAAAAGGATCCTAGATTTTGACTGGCACCAGGTTGCCAGTAAAAGTTAGGTTGTTGGCTAGGGTTCTGGTCAAAACCGTGGCCATTACTAGCATATGGATTTTGTGCTTGTTGAGACATCATCAGCTGACTCCCGTAATAGGACGTAGAAGGTTGGGCTTGCATTTCATTCCAAGGATTTTGGGAAGGGTTTCCCCCTGCCGATCCGACAGGAATAGGTCCTGAGCCTTGCCCGGGGTTCCATTGGCTATGGAAGAGGTTTCCCCTAGTTGGCATCCCTAACGAGGGAACTGATCCCTACCACAGATTCCAAGGTCATTGTGAGGAAGGAATTCCTGGGTTTTCCCCCTGTGAAGGAATAACACCCTGCATAGGATTATGTTGTCTATAACCGGGGTTTCCCCCGACCGAGATGACAGCTAACGAGAAAGCATTGTAACCAAATGCGTTGAACAAAGAGAATGGCATCAAACCTATTGGCATGCTATAAGAAGGAATTCATTGACTACCTGCTCCAAATGAGATAAAGTTTACGTTCAGCCCGGCGGAACGTTGGTGAGCACCGCCGAGCGAAGGGGATGAAGGAGGTATATGACCCCCTCCATAAGGGAAATAATTATAGGAAGTTGAAGGGGCCCCCATGGATCCTTGTAGAGGAGTGTTAGATCTCCCTTCCCCCAGACCTAAATTCTGTAGAGTGAAGTAGGAAAGTACAGAGTTTGTATCGAAGCCAGGCATCTCGTATGAGAACGGAGGGCCTATCGCACTCTGGGTGAAAGGAGCAGTGATCGTCGTGATAGACAGAATCAGACCATTTCCTGAGGTAGAGGTGGTGGAGACCATGGTGGTCTAGACTGACGACGGTTGGTTAGGAGGTGGAACACTCCCTGTAGTGGCAGTTGTAGAGGGAATATGAGAATTCCCTGAAGAAGTCACAACATTTGTTTCCATTGTTGCTTGTGACACTATCTAGCGCTCATAAGGACAAACCTGTACGACGATGGGCACCAATAGATCAGTGATCAGAGGTTTGTACAGACCAAGATCTTCTTCTCCAAGGTTTGAAATGGTTGTTTCCTCTATAATCAAAAGTTCTTCTCTCGGAGATGGGTCGGGCACAGTTTCCTGTGACCCAATCACCTCAAAAGACCCTTGTTGGTCTAGTCTTCGCCTTATTGGTGGCGGGGGTGGCTCCAGATTAACCGGTGGCGGGCCAAGAATCCTTTGCGACTAGCAGAGATCATGATCCTCCACTGTTTGAGAAGACCAGAGACACACTAAATCCTTTCTAATCATTTAAGAATAAGCACACCCTAGAAAAAATTACCTATGAGATAAAACAAGCAGTCACTAGCTAGTTGGAAGAACAGTTACAACAACCAACACTAGAGAAACTTACTGGTGCAAGTGAAACTCAGAAATGGAAGCACCCTCCAGGTATACTCTGCAAAGCATGGTCTGATTTCTGTCCTAGGTACTGTCGTATACCCCCGCAACCACCTATGTAAGTCCCTAGAATGATAGGAAACTACGTTTCCATCGTGCGAACAGTCACCAGGCAGGTACAGTCAACAGTCAAGTGGACCGCAATGAGCAGGGTATCAAGCCTGAAAGCTATCAAGGATATCAAAAGAAAGTGTTCTGGAATACAACTGAGGACCTCAAATAGATTTGAGACCCACAAAGCTCTGTGGCAAATGCGATCAACGGAATCCCAAGATAATCCCTCTATATATGTTCCCCACTACGCTTGGTCCGACTTTGGAGGGGTTATCTCTGCTACCTTTCCGCACGCGACCTTGTGTTTATCCCCTGTGTTAAAGGGGGGTCCCAGATAAATTTCACGATATTGGACTTTTTAGCACTCCCTAGCACAGACTCTTATGTTTGTTTTTGCAGCCTTGAAGAGTTTCCTCTCCAATCCTAAATCAAGGCTCTGGCTTAGACTAGTTGATGGACCCTACAAACATAAAGTCTAAATTTTTTTAATTAATCATTAATTTTAGTGGTTGTCTTGAGTCAAAGGGGATGAAAGTGAAACCAATGATGTTTTTGAGAGATGGAAGAGAAGATTTGCAAAAAAAAAAAAAATACTTCTTCTTGACAAATTCAGATTTGCACATTTAAACTCTTTAACCAACTTTACAAACTACTTTTTTTTTCTAATATCTTTGAACAACAAACTCAAAACAAGATTTCCCTCAACTACGAGCTACTTATTGTCCTAAGTAAACAGCCAAGAACTTATGAAAGCATTCTTTTTCCTGATTATTAATGCAAACAACCAACTACTTAATCAAACAAAGAAAGTGAAATCTATATTTTTTTTTATTATGCTTGCAAAACAAGAAATTTGAAAATGTATTATTTTCTTCTTTTCTAAAGAAAAAAGGAAAAAATAAATAAAGACAAGATAAGACCAAGAAATTACTTATGTCCCTCCATAGACCGCAGGGAGTCACTGACAATACCAAACAGGCAGATCAAACAGACTCTCTATCTCATCTAAAAAACCAAATAAAGAAAAATGCAAGAACAACTTTAAAAAAGAAAAGCTAAATTGAATTCAAACCTAAGCTACAAACTGTTATAACAAATACCAGGAATGGATCAAGAAAACCCCTGAGAAGTACTACTTCTGACAGGGAAGAGGATGACTGCCTCTTTTTTACAAAAAAATTTCCCAAATCAGGCATGCTACTGACACTTCAGCAACCAGTGTATGTACGCGGGTTGTCTAAAGGTAGGGCACGTGTGTACGCCTACAGGCCCACTCCAACACACCAAGCATGGAGTACTGGTATCGAAAACCAGAATCCCTTAAGGACACAAAATCTTACTTTAATAAAGAAAATGAAAGGAAACTTTGATAAAGCAAAGCTACTCTGAGGTTATACCTAGGCTACAGACTGCAACAACAGAGACCAAGACTAGATCCAAGAAACCCATGAGAAGGATCACTTCTAATAGGGAAGAGGATGACTGCCTCTCCTTTTAAAAAATATTTTATGAACCTAGGCTCGCTACTGGCACTTTAGCATCCAGCGTATGTACGTGGGTTGTCTAAAGGTAGATCGCATGTATACATGTGCAGGCCTTCTACAGGTCGCGTATACCTTTGTAACTTCCCGAAAAAGAAAAAGAAGACAAGCAATCAAAGAAGGGAGTACTGGTATGGAAGACCAGAATCCCTAAAAACTTAGACTCTTGCTAAAACTCAAAAAAAAGGTTATCAAACCAATTTAAAACACCCAAAAATTATCCCCAAAAACCCTAGAGATCTTCCCCAGTACGGTCGCCAATTCTGATGTGGGTGGAAAATCCCCCTACGGACTAGCACTAAGGGTTCTGTAATGCATGCAGAAATGACCATCTAAATTCTCCTACTTTTTACCATCATCCCAACATAGACCCCACATTCATACATGAACACAAGGATAAAAGGATCCAGTTACTCTACCTTGACCTCTGTGTTTGGTGTCGATCCTTTCGCGTTAAGTTGCTCCTCGACTGCAAGTTTCCTCCCAAAGCCAACCTGCATTCATAAATAGACAAACAAAGAACTCCAAACATGCATCTTATATATGAACTAGTGTGTTAGAGGTTCTAATAAAATATAATCAAAACTGAATATTGAACACCTCATATGGTGGGATGGAAAAAGAAATTCTTTCTATTAACCTCACAAAAGTAAATTACAATGGTGAGATCGGCCACTGCTCCTCGAATCTGGTCATGGGATCCTCTTCAACTATGCACCAACAACTTCCACATATGCTTCTCCTCTTCAGTGAAATCACAAAGTGGTTGCAAAATATTGGGGCAAGGGGAATACAAAAAAGGGCAAAGTTTCTTTGCTCTTATTTTCTCCTTTTCTAATGGGACCCCTACCTCTTATTTTATGGCTAAAAGAGGGTATTTATCCGGTTGAGTGATCGACTATGGGTGTTCAAACGGTTTAGGCAATTACCCAAAAATTTGTATTATGTCTACAACTTTCTATTTTCTATGCTTTTGTTAGTATACACGGGTTGTAATGGGTCATCCAGCATGTATACACGGGCAGCAGTGGTGCAGGGAGCGTATGCCTTCAAAAGGGTAGATTTTTAGAAGAGTTGTTCAATGGTGGCTTGGAAAAAATGGGAAGTGAGATGGCCTGATGCCAGGTATGCATGTCTGGAACAAATTAGGGTTATAACAGTGACGTGAACCCAAGTTTGTCGTGCCACTTATCACTTGGATTCATGTGTATCGCATACCCTATAGACCCATTGGAATGTGACACATGTCACCCCTAACCATTTACATGTGTGTTGTGGGGTATTCTACCCTACGGACTAATAAGCTAGGGCTCTAAACTTATACGCAGATCATGACCCTTAAGATTTAACTTTTAACCTTCTACCCAAAATCTCAACCCCTTTTTCAAGC
>SNQJ01S0147961.1:0-11699 GCA_010110895.2 Picea sitchensis
AAGACAATAATGAGTCATCTATACATTTTTCCAACAATTCATTATATACCAATGAAACCACATCGATCCATCTTCATCATGTATCAATGACAATTCATTGATCCATCTTCATCATATCAATGACAAATCATTGATCCATATTCATCTATGCATTCTCATCAAGGACAATACATATTATATTACATCAATCATCAATCAATCAATCCTTTGACATCAATCAATCAAACAATATGCATCAATGACAACATGATCCAACATCAGTGGGCGTTCGACCATTTCATCCCTAGTTAATTTCTGGATCTTGAGGGGAGTGACAGGGGGGTTAGGATTAATGGGTCAAGGAAGAGGAACAAAAGAAGTTTTTTTTTTTCCCTGGGAAAAACCAACTGATTGGGCCTCTTTAGCACGTTTAGTAGCTCCCAACCAAGTCTGAGGGTGGGCCATGAGAACTTGGGATTGGATTTCATCCTTTAGGCCATTGATAAAGCATTCACGGAAGAACACATCTAACATTCCCTCGGTTCGAAAGGCCAAATGCTAAAAATTAGTTATAAAGTCTTCCATTGTGCCTAAATGTTTCAACTTGGTCAAACGACTGAGATAGTGGGTATCAGTGTCAAAGTGGTCATAGAGCTCTACAACAAACTAGGTCCAAGAAATATACCCCTGACGTGAATTTTTACGCCATTTCCACCATTTCCATCATTCAGTATCTAGATAAAGGACAACATAGCGAAGTTTGGCCAACTCATCAATAATACCATGAAGAGAAAAAAAATGCTCCATTTGAGTGACCCAAGCCATAGGATCAGAGCCATCAAATTTATTGACCTAAATGCATGGAAGATGGGGGTCACAATGAAAGGAGTTGGATTGAAAATGCAAAGAATGAGAGGAATCATAAGCATCTGGTTGGTCCGAGGAGGAAGGAATCAGAGTGTGGTTCAACAAGTAGTTGACAAAAGACTGGAGGGTTTTAAATTGGTTCATAAATTTGGCTTCCATGGTGTCAAATTTGTGCTGGAATTGGGTCTCGAATTGTGCAAGGCAGGAATTGGTAGAGCTAATCTCAAATGTCACATGTTGGATGGAGTCCTGGGCTTGATTGATGGAAGCTTGTAGGTCTTGGTTATGAGTGGTGGCCATTTGGAGAGGGGGGGTGCAGGTAACGGAAAATGGGTGAGTAGGACCACAAAAAAGGACTTACAAGTGATAGGTGCCATGATGAGCAAGGATAGAAGGGAAATATAATGGAATAGGCATCAAAATAGGGAAGTTGGGAAGTGATCGGGTCCACTGTTTTTTTGTTTGTTAAAAATGAAAGGTATGACCGCAATCAGGGAGAAAAGGGGAATCCAATGGGATAGGTCCCAAATAAGTGTTTCGGCAGGACCAATATACTTTTTTTTATACTCTTGCAGAGTTATACTCCAGCCTGAATAATACTACAGTTACAAAATTTCCAAATGCTTAACATGAAGAAATTTGTAGTAATTTTTCAACCAAAATGCAAAAGGCACAGTTGCACAACAATAGATCTTGTGTGTTCTATTTTTGTTTCTGTCCCAAGGGGTATGGTATTCAGGGTTTCTATAGAAAAGGGTTTTCTTTGTGCTATAACTCTCTAATATACGTGCAGGGTCCAACATTAGTACTTGACCCAATATATCAGGGTACCAACTAAAGAGGATAGACAGTTCCCTTAGCCGTACTACCCGACT
Source organism: Picea sitchensis (assembly GCA_010110895.2). Lineage (NCBI taxonomy): Eukaryota > Viridiplantae > Streptophyta > Pinopsida > Pinales > Pinaceae > Picea > Picea sitchensis. The sequence goes on from SNQJ01S0147961.1 coordinate 1,722, forward strand.
ACCCAGGTACTAGAGAGTATCTTCTCAAGTGTTTTTCTTGGTGGAACTATAGCAGTCAGGTGGCCAAACAATTTATATTTAGAGGGATTTAGGAGATCTAGACCGATCCATATACAAGCGTTATTTGATGCGCTACCACTCGAAGGGGTACCAACAAGGGTTACAAGGGTGGCCACTATTTGTGTGATTGAGTACCACTTGTATTTCCTACATGTATTACTCCCCGACTGAGGGTTTATGCATGTAATGACAGATCTCCATAGCTTTAAGATGGCAAAATACGTCTCTACCCTGAAAAAAATTTAACCCACAATTTTCTGTCGAGGAAAGTGCTTTGATACCACTAGTAAGGTACCAGGTCTATTATATTAGCAAAGAAGATAAACAATGCAGAAAATAACACCATGATAGAAAAAAAATACGAAAATACTACAGAGATAACAATAGAACAAAAAATTATATGGAACCACAACACCAGAATTATACCTTTATTGAGAGGAAACAAGGTTCGCTTGTCTCTTCGAGGGGGAAACCTCCAACATAGCAGAGCTTTATTACAACAATTATTCAAGACAAAACTTCTCATACCCTAGGCTCCTATTTATACTAAATCTATCTATCCAAAAGAACAATCTAGAGGAATATCCTTCTAGAAGCGGAAGCTTCTATTAGATCTTCTTACATTTGACTTATTCCTCCTTATTGCTAGGCCTTATTAATATTGACCTTTATTACATGGAAATATATTATTCTACCCACTTGAGAGGTTAGGTAGGTTATGTCCCTAACATCAAGAGTGTTCTTTTGTCTTTGTACTCTCGCAATAATGATTTCAGGATCAACGTTGGTCTCCAACAAAAATTCTTCCATTTTCTTTTCTTTTTGTATGGATCCATATAAATCATTTATCTATGAAGATCTAATGGAATAATTTGCATTTGCAGGACCTGAATTCTTATAAAAAACAAAAAAAAACATGATCATTGGGTCGTTTCTCCTTTGGAACTTGATTCAAGGTCTTAAAACATTGTAGATTGAAATCTCTTATTCTTTCTCGCTTCTTAAGATGGATTTGAGTGAATTGTGTGAGCAAAGTATGATATGTGATAGGGGTGCATACATAGTTCTAAACATATTTTCTAGATCATTAAATGATCTGATTGACTAAGAAAGGAGAGAAATATACCATTTGTATGTTGATCCTATCAAGGTCTATAGAAATACTCTGACCATCACATCATCATGCTCTATCAAATGAATGTCACAAACAACTAGGAATTGATCCATGTGTCTTTTGGGTTCCATAATTCAATCTCCTAAAAATATTGGCAATACTCCTTGTGGGAGGGTCAGTAAAGGATGTTGTTCTCCTTGTAGATTGACTGAACTACTTCTAACCCTCCTTCTTGGGACTCTTTTTCTCTCATTTCTTTCTTGATTCTCGAGAATTTCTTTTCTTTCTTCTCTATCACCCATGTTTAAGGTACTTGAACTTTCACCAACTTCATGAAGTTGAATTGTTTTTCTCTTACTTCTTGTTAGTGGCCCTTTACAGGATTCCAACTTCTTCTTGAATTCAAACCCTTCTTCTTTGTCTTATCGCAATCTCTTTTTCTTCCTCCTGAGCAAGGGTTTCCCATGATTTTTTGAGCTCTTATCGAATTCTTTCTATTTTCAATACTATATCATACAATTCATGCAACACACTTCCTTGATTTCTTAGCCTGACTTGTAACTGAGGTTGATTAGGATTTGGTTGAGTCATTAAAATTCTAGTTTGCAAAACCAACCTTTTATTCTCCCCAATGGATTTTCCAAAAATATTGATGTTTAGATTGGTCACAATCACAATATAAACCTCACGAGGGTAAAATATTCCCCTGCATTTTTATAGAGGTGGTACTCATATGTTATTATTTGAAAGATTTATCTTGATATTCTTTAAAATTGGGAGAATGCTAAAAAACAAGCCCCAATATTTATTGCTTGAAATAAAATACAAAATATTATTTAAGTATCAAAGAATATCCACTTAGAAATTTCCCGAGAGAAGGACCACGAAACGTTCAAAAACTGAAATATAATATATACAAGCTGATATTATATAGAAATAAGGAAACCATAAGATAAATATAAAACATTCCTCACATCCATCACAACATAAATAAATTTGGTCATATTCATAGGAGAGAAAAGTATGAGTCCACAATACAAAGAACTTTAAAAGAGTATTTCATTCAAAACATAAGTGAATATGATAGGTGCACTTCAAATATCTCGTGCTCATAAACTCAGAGTTTGAGAAATCATCAAAGTTTTTGAAGGACCAAATCTTGTCACTGAGAGGGGGGTGGTGAATTAGTGACAGAATAATTTGATCAATTTTTCTTTTGTTAATGCAATAAATATTTTAATACAATATTTACCATGGAACCCAAGTGGGAAAAACCACAAACACTTTTCTATTAACTGCAAAATTATGTTTTACAACTTACATAGAAGGAATATGTTCTTCCTCTTTAGATCAACACCAACTGATCACGATGCACCCACACCCCTTATTCACCAGCTCCAACTGGTAGGAGGTTACATCCCCCTATTTAGTCATCTACAACTTACAAGGAAGCACCTACTCCCCGCAGGATCCAACCTACACTTGCACCACCCAACCACCCTTAATTTATGAATCTTGAAAACTTCTGGTTACATGCCTTGACTGCTCCTCTCTCTACTTTTGTGATTTTCAATATATCTTCTGATCTGGACTGCAAAGACACTTTCTTCTCACCACTCTTTCTCATTTATATACTCTTCCAACTGGTGTGAACTATGAAACATTGTGTCCCTTTGTTTGGACCATGACACCTCTTCATTAACAATAATCTCGTTTGTTTTGTTTATTCAATATTATCGAGAATCCTTTTCAAGTGAATGAAAATGAATTTCATTAATCGATCACAGGATCAATTTCATTTAACTTAGTTTCATGTCTTTGCAAATATTGCAAAAATCAATTCTGTAGAGGTGCTTCCTTCAAACCATTTACATGTGACCATACACGCAGGACCACAAGCTTATTAATTTAAGCGTTTCTTCTTCTTTCGCCCTTTGTTTCTTTATTCCATACGACCTCAGGTGGTGACCAGACGCTAGGCCAAGTGTGTGCTTGATCATTTATCAAAATCAACAGTCACATTTTAATCTCCTGATGATATGGATGACTGTCGGTACTTCGGGACTTCGTCCTTCGCGACTTCCAGCCTCTTTACAAATCTCCCAAATAAAATATGTGTGTCCATAATCTTCAATGGTTGAGAATGCTCCCAAAGTGTTCTTCAGATCATATGACTCATGTCCACTTTGGGACTTCAGGACTTAGGGAATTTGCTGGTAGTGAAACTTCCAAAGTAAAAACTCCCGGAGTGATGTAACTGTTGATGTCACTTGTTGATGTGGAACTTCCTGAGTGGATTCCACGTGTCACTTGGATTCATGGTTTACATGTGCTTAAAGTACCTATCGGACCTTGACACTTGTCATCATCTGATTACGCCATGTGTCCTTGCTGACATAGATCTCTTCATATGGTACATGTTCTTCTCCTTGATCTAATGGTCAGGATACTTTCTGAAGTGTTCCATTGATCGAAAGACTCATATCCACTTTAGGATTTCGGCCTTCAGGACTTTGGGTAATTTCATTTCTCCACTTCCTAGTTCTCCCGAAGTGAGATTCTCCGAAGTGTAAACATCGAGTAACTTGACTTCATCTAATGGTCATTCTTTATCCTGAAAAAGCTTAACATGATCCAACGGCTGTCGGGAATTCAACTATTCAGGATCTCAGGCCTTTGGCCTTACTTATCCTATCCTTCTACTTTCCTCAATCCGATGGTTAGGATATCTTTCGAATTGTTTCCTCATATCAAATGGATTTCGTCTATTTCAGAACATTTGTGGCTAACTTTGTCCTTCCATTAAACATGATCTGACAGTATTGATATCTCTCAAAGTGTTATTAATATTGGATAGTTCACATTTACTTCGGGATTTTGACCTTCAGGTGATCTTACTTGTTCTCAACCCTTTTCTCCCGAAGTGGTCAGCACTAAAGTTGACCGCTGCTACCTTGGCGCACTCTGAATAGATTGGAAGGTCCTCATTTACTTCAGGACTTCGTATCGGACGATCTTCGTCTTTTCTTATCCTTTCCTTTCACTTAACTTGATCTAATGATCAATGTGGATTGCGGAACCGTAACTTGCGTGTGGTTTAATTCGTTGCCCAAACTCCACAATTGAAGTTGTGCGATTTTTGGTGGGCCAACCATAGTCGTCGATCTTTGAATCAATGAGATCTGACGATCTAGAATAATTGTGGGATTGGAAATAACGTATAGTTTAATTCTCCCTTCGTGCTCTGCAATCAATCCATGCCCTTGATCTAGCACTTGCGTATCCAACGGTCCTGGTTTGTCCTATGGGGATTTCGATCCCAATCATGTTTCTACACTATGTTTTCCCTTCTGAGCTTCATGTGTGTCATCTCTTCTGATCTTCTGATCTTCAGTCGCTAGCCGTCTGAGCTCTTAATTTGTTAGTCCTTTTGTACATGTATTTTCATCTCTTTGTTCATACCAAATCATCATTATAAAATAAATACATTGGCTATTGACATCAATGAAAATACATCAATGACAATATGTCCAACAATCTTCCCCTTTTTCATTGAGGTAACACTCTAACTTCATACACAAACTCCCCCTGCAATGATGCTTTTATCTATGAAGTTACTCTCCCCCTTTGAAATCAATGGCAAAGGGTTGCCCCCCCCTATGGTAAATCTCTATCTATTTGTATGTTACTCACTAGAATCTGAACTCAGGTAACTTCTCCTGCAATCATACATTTCTTGTTATAACTGAATGACTCCTCCTAACTTTGATCGTGTCTCCCCCTGAATTGATGCCAATTGATGCATTATTTTCTTGAGAGATTAGATTGGAAGAGGGACTACTCCCAATCCTTGCCTAATATATTCAAATACATCTCTTCTTAAGGGTTTAGTGAAAATATCTGCAACCTGTTCTTGTGTTGGGACATGTTCCAATTTAATGTTCTTATTTTCAGCCCGATCTCTTAGATAGTGGTATTTTATTGGAATGTGTTTTGATTTGGATAGAGACTTATTGAATAATGCTTGTATTATCACAGTAGTTAGTAGTGGGTTCAACAAACACTATTTTGATGTATTTTAAGGTTTGTTTCATCCATTCCACTTGTGTGCAACATTATACTACTGCAATATACTCAGCTTCAGTGGTAGACAAAGAAATTGAGGATTGTTCCTTGCTTATCCAAGCTACCAGTGATTCTCCCAAGAAGATTTCTCCTCCACTTTTACTTTTTTTGTCATCTACACAACCTTCCTAATCTACATCTGAATAGGCTTTTAAAGTGAATGAATCCTTTCTAGGGTACCACAATCCGAGATCTATGGTTCCTTTCAAATACCTAAAGATTCTTTTTCACAGCTTGAACATGAATCTCTTTTGGTGTTGTTTGGAATCTAGCCACCATCCCAACAGGTTGCTTGACATCAGGTGTGGAAGTTGTCACATAGAGTAAACTCCCAATCATTGATCTGTAGTGTTTTGGGTCTACAGCTTTGGACTCATCTTCCTTTCTTAGTTTGCATCCAACTGTCATAGGTGTACTAACAGGTTTTCAATCCTCTAACTAGAATTTCTTAAGCATATATTGAACATACTTGGACTGATGGATAAAGAATCCTCTTTTGGATTGTACTATTTGTAATCCTAGAAAGAAATTTATTTCACTAAGCAAGGACATTTCAAATTCTTGCTGCATTCTCCTAGCAAAGTTCTTAATCATTTTTTCATCATCACTACCAAATATAATATCATCAACATATGCTTCCATAATAATTATGTTATCACCAGCAATTTTACAATAAAGATTGTTGTCTGTTGATCCTCTTTTGAGGCCTTGTACTTGTAAATAAGAATCTAGCCTTGCATACCATGCTTGGGGTGCTTATTTTAGCCCATAGAGTGCTTTTGTTAGTTTACAGACATAGTCTCCTTTGTTAGTTAATTGAAATCCTTCTGGTTGCTCAATATAGACTTCCTCTTCTAAGTTTCCATTGAGAAATGATGACTTGACATCCATCTAGTATATTTTAAATTTGTTGTAGCTGGAAAAGGCTAATAACATCCTAATTGCCTCTAATTTGGCCACAGGTGCAAAGGTTTCTTCAAAGTCTACCCCTTCAACCTGAACATACCCTTTACATACCAATCTAGCTTTGTTCCTGATTACTTGTCCATTCTCATCCACTTTGTTTTTATACACCAATTTAGTTCCAATGACATTCTTATTTTTTGGTCTTGGAACTAGTTCCCAAGTCTGATTTTTTTCATTTTGGTCCAATTCTTCATTCATAGCATTGACTTAATTCTCATCTTTGCATGCCTCTTTGATTGAGTTGGGTTCAATATGTGACAAAAGTGTTATTTCTGTCTGATACACCAATTGTCTTCTTGTCTGGACTCCATCGCTTTTACTTCCAATAATCAGTTCTTCAGGATCATTCTTGAGGGTTTCTTTGTGTCTCTTCTTGGGGATTCTTCTCCTATCTCTTCTTCTCGAATATATTCCTCATCTTCACTAGTATCCATATCATCCTCTTGATTTTCTTCTTTATTCTCTTCTAATTCTTCTGCTTCTGTGGGAGTGACTTTTGGAACATCATGCCTTTTTTCAACTAATGTCCATACTTCCAATCCAATGGACATCAAATATATTTTCATTCTAACACTCCACAAAACATGGTCTTCACCATAAAATAGGGGGATTTTTTATGACATATTCAACTATTGATCCATCCCGATGTATATTTCTCTTCAAGTGATTTAAACCCTTAGTGAATAGACCCACTCTGATACCAATTGAAGGACCATATCTTGTCACTGAGAGGGGGGGGGGCTGAATTAGCAATAGAATAATTTGATCAATTTTTATTTTGTTAATGCAATCAATATATTAACACAATATTTATTGTGGAACCCAATTGGGAAAAACCACAAACACTTTTCAATTAACTGCAAAATTTTGTTTTACAAGTTATATATAAGGAAGTTGTTCTTCCTCTTTAGATCAACACCAACTAATCATGATGCACCTGCACCCCTTATTCACCAGCTCCAACTGGTAGGAGGCCACATCCACCTATTTACTCAGCTACAGCTGACAAGGAAGCACCTAGTCCCCTGCAGGCTCCAACCTGCCCTTACACCACCCAACCACCCTTAATTTATGAATATGGAAAAATTCTAGTTACATGTATGGATTGCTCCTCTCTCTGCTTCTGTGATTTTCAATATATCTTCTGATCTGGATTGCAGAGACACTTTCTTCTCACCACTCTTTCTCATTTATATACTCTTCCAACTGGTGTGAACTATTAAACATTGTATCCCTTTGTTTGGACCATTGCACCTCTTTATTAACAATAATCTCATTTGTTTTCTTTATTCAATATTATCGAGAAGCCTTTTCAAGTTAATGAAAATGATTTTCATTAATCGATCACATGATCGATTTCATTTAACTTAGTTTCATGTCTTTGAAAATATTGCAGAAATCAATTATGTAGAGGCACTTCCTTCAAACCATTTACATGTGACCATACACGCAGGACCACATTCTTATTAATTTAAGTGTTTCTTCTTCTTTTTCCCTTTGTTTATTTATTCCATACGACCTCAGGTGGTGACCAAACGCTAGGCCAAGCAAGTGCTTGATCACTTATCAAAATGGATGGTCACGTTTTAATCTCCCGATGAGATAGATGATTGTTGGTACTTTGTCCTTCACTACTTCCAGCCTCTTTACAAATCTCCCAAATAAAGTACGTGTGTCCATAATATTCAACGGTTGATAATTCTCCCGAATTTTTCTTCAAATCGGACAACTCATGTCCACTTCGAGACTTAAGGACTTAGGGCATTTGTTGGTGGTGAAACTTCCAAAGTAAAAACTCCTAGAGTAACTTAACTGCTGACGTCACTTGTCGACATGGTAGATCCTAAGTGGCTGCCACATGTCACCTGGATTCGTGGCTTACATGTGCTTAAAGTACCTATCAGACCTTGACACTTGTCATCATATGATTACGCCATGTGTCCGTGTTGATGTAGATCTCTTCATATGCAACATGTTCTTCTCCTTGATCTAATGGTTAGGATACTTTTTGAAGTGTTCCACTGTTCGAACGAATCATATCCACTTCGAGACTTCGGGTAATTCGATTTCTCCACTTCCCAGTTCTCCCGAAGTGAGATTCCTCGAAGTGTAAACCTCGAGTAACTTGATTTCATCCAATGGTCATTCTTTAACCCGAAAAGGCTTAACATGATCCAACGACTGTCGAGAATTCAAATATTTGGGATCTCGAGCCTTTGGACTTACTTATCCTATCCTTCTACTTTCCTCGATCCGATGGTGAGGATATCTTCCTAAGTGTTTCCTCAGATCAGACGATTTGTGTCTATTTCAGAACACTTGTGGCTAACTCTATCCTTCCATTAAACATGATTTGACGGTCCTGATATCTCCCGAAGTGTTCTTCATATTGGATGGTTCACATTTACTTCAGGATTTTGGCCTTCGGGTGATCTTACTTGTTCTCAACCCTTTTCTCCCGAAGTGGCAGCGCCAAAGTTGACCACTGCTACCTTGGCGCACTCTAAATAGATCATACGGTTCTCATTTAATTTGGGAATTCGTGTCAGATGGTCTTCATCTTTGCTTATCGTTTCCTTTCACTTAAATTGATCCAACGATCAATGTGGATTGCAGAACTGTAACTTACGTGTGTTTTAATTCGTCGCCCAAAATTCGAAATTGAAGTTGTGCGATTGTTGGTGGGTCAACCACAGTCGTCGATCTTTGAATCAATGAGATATGACGATCTAGAATAATTGCGGGATTGTAAATAATGTATAGTTTAATTCTCCCTTCACTCTCCGCAATCAATCCCTACCCTTGATTTGGCACTTGTGTATCCAATGGTCCTGGTTTTCCCTGTGGGGATTTCAATCCCGATCATGTTTATGCACTTTGATTTCCCTTCTGAGCTTCATGTGCGGAGTTGCTAGCCCTCCTGAGCTCTTAAATTGTTAGTCCATATGTACATGGATTTTCATCTCTTTGTTCATACCAACTCATCATTATAACGTAAAGACATCGGTTGTTGACATCAATGACAATACATCAATAACAATATGTCCAACAATTTCAGCCCAAGATAGTTCTATGTGAGTTTCAAAAATACTAATAGTTTGTTTACAAACAAAATTAAAGTTTGTGTTCTTTCAAATGGACTGGGATGGGGCTCCCATTGACCATAAAAAAAAAAAAACAGGTTTGGACTTGAAAGAAGAAAAATAAGATGAATATCGATCATGAGTTCTCAGAAAATGAAAAGACACAACTGAATGATCCATGAATCAAGAAGTACGAAGAATAAGAGATTATGAAAAATGACTAGTTTACTTACTGTGATGGATTCTCTCTCTCATTATCTGCTTGCTAATGTGCATTTTGTATTCTCCTTCACTGGAATTCCTTGATTGATTGTAACTGCCTCTTCTTGATTTGGTTTATTTATTCTAGTTAAGGCATTCCTTAACCAATTTTCAATATAATCTCTCATTGGTGCAATAGTTATTTCTTTCCCTAATTTTATGTCGAATAACGAACTTTCCATATCTCCAAAGTCAATTAAAAGTTGTGTAGTGTATCCTCAATATCTTCATTTTTGTTTACATAACTAATTATCCAACTTTCCACTTCTAATTCTTAATACATGGTCATGTTATTAAATCTCTCAGCTGATGCAGTCTTTAATATGTCCATTTTTTTTCAAATTGCTCTTTTGAAATAAGCATGGAATT
>SNQJ01S0147961.1:11749-23658 GCA_010110895.2 Picea sitchensis
CTCAATATCTTCATTTTTGTTTACATAACTAATTATCCAACTTTCCACTTCTAATTCTTAATACATGGTCATGTTATTAAATCTCTCAGCTGATGCAGTCTTTAATATGTCCATTTTTTTTCAAATTGCTCTTTTGAAATAAGCATGGAATTTAATATTACCTTTGGGTCTTCAAATTCTATGGTTTTTCTAGCTAAATCAAACTCAATTAATTTTATATACAACTCTCCCCTTTTGACACTTATAGTGTCACAATCAACCAATATTTCATTTAGACACTTAATTATTTTTATCCAACATGCCTGAAGTTACTTTATGCAGACCGCGGAAGGAAAGTCCTCTTCTTTTCTTCTAAACTCACTCATACTTGAAACTTTTATAACAAAGGCGGATATTGGAAAGTTGATTGTCATTGATGTCAACTTTAGAGGAAATCTAGAATCCTCTAGAAGTATTGGGTATAATTGAAGAAGTCTCCAAAGTGCCCCCCTTATGGCATAGATTTAAGCATGGACCTCATGGGAAGATGCTTTGAAGAAGTCTATAAGAAACCCAGAGGTGTGGTCATGAGGCTCGAAGTTGACTGAGGAAAATGAGGTTGAAGAACATTACATATACATACAAAACCCTCATTGATGGATAGTTATCGTCATGTCGTTTCCAATGGTAGGTGGTACACCACATGGTTCCTCAAGGTTGAGGAGTTATGCTCTCATTAAGTTGGAAGCCCCGAAGAATGGTTAAGAAGACCCTAAATAGTTACAAGTCATTATTAAAGGGTACAGTGGTTGTAACAAGAAGTCCTAGAATTAAGTAAAGAAGTCACTTTGTAAAAGTATAAATACACCACAAGAAGTATCTCATAAGAACACACACAAGTTCAATTATTATCTATCTTTTAAGTGTTCTTTTCATAAATCTTTCTGTAGAATTTATGAGGTAGTGAAGTATGAAGTAGCGAAGTCTTAGGTGGCAAAGGGAAGCAAAAGAAAAGTTTGGAAACTAGCTTTATGAGCTTATCCATGGGTCACAATGGAGTAAGGTGCGAACATCCGTGGGTTACAATGGAGCAAAGCGCGGACACCCACAGGTTACAATGGAGCAAAGGGTGGACACCCATGGGTTGATAGTGTGCAAGTCATGGATATGTGAAAAGGACTTGAAGAAGATGATATATTTAGTTTGTTGAAGATGAGATGTACCAGGTTGGTCTTTTTGTCTGAGATTATATGCACTAGGTCTTCTTTATGAGTAAAGGTATGTCTTTTATGTGTTTGTTTGAGGCTTGTATCATGGTAGTTATGGCACATGCTTAAGGAATGTATTGGAGGCCCTTTTTGTACATTGTTGAGGTTCATGTCTTGGTGATATTGATGCATGCTTGAGACATATCCTTGGTACATTGTGTATGGTTATTATGGTTCATTGTTACAGGAAAATATTTGTGATATTGGTATATATTTGAGGCATATACTTGGTATATGATCTTGGTTGTTATGGTGCATAATTGAGGCATATTGTTGATAATATGGCATGCCTTGGATACTTGGCATATGGTATGGTACAGGTTATTGTACATGGTTGATGTACATGGTATGGTGATGTTTTTGGTATCCATGTGAGTGGATCTGGTTATAGTTGGTTGATGATGGTATATCAGTGACATAGATAGGGAAAATGACAAGTTGGATGATCGGTTTATCATCAGTTACAAGTTGATGTGATAGTGATAGTATTTGTGACAGTGACAGAGACAATGACAGTGACAGTGACAAGTTGATGTATCAGTGACAGTGATAGTTACAGGTTGATCAATGCTAGTGACAGTTTGAGTCTACACTTATATTTCATGGTGACATGATGGGGCAAGGAAAGGGGGTTGTAGCCTCCTTCCGGTTGTTGTCGGAGAACTCAGGGAGTTGGAGCTTCCTTCGGGTTGGTGCCTGTAAATTAGGGGATCATAGCCTCCTTCCAGTTGTAGCTAGAGAATTCAGGGAGTTGGAGCTTCCTTCAGGTCGGTGCCTCCTTATAGGTTATGCTGTAGAATTTGGAATTTGGTGCTTCCTATGAATGTAATCTTTGACATATAATAAATCATTTTGTGATTTTCTCCCATTTGGGTTTGCATGTAAATTCTGGTGTATTGTGTATTTGTGGTTATTTGTTATGCTCTGTTGATTGATATTGCTCATTATATATTGACGATATACTGTTGATAAAGTTAATGATTACATTTTCTAATTAAAAGTGATAAAATATTGCATGATATTGATTCACCCCCCTCTCAATATTCCAACAATTGGAATCAGAGGAGGTACTTCAAGAAAACAATCTAACCATTAGAAGGAAAATCATTGAATATGATAAGATTGGAGCACCAATGTTTGATGGTCAGAATTATGCTTTATGGAATAGAAGGATGAAAACCTTTTTACAAGCACATGTATTTGATGTTTGGCAATTAGTAGTAGATGGATATACGACACCTTCCACTCCTCCAATAGACAGATATGGAAAAAAACTCAATAAAAACAATTTGAAGGATAAATACACTATTATGGGTAGTCTTGTTGATTCAGTATTTGTGAAGGTGATGCATTGTGACACTGCAAAGGATCTTTGGGACAAATTTCAAAACATTTACGGAGATTCTAAAGTAAAGGGTGTTAATCTTCAAACCTATAGAGGTAAATTTGAACAACTAAAGATAAAGGAAGATGAAGATATAACATATTACTTTCTACGAGTTGATGAAATAGTAAATATCATTACAGGATTTGGAGAAGAAATTAAAAAATCAGTAGTTGTGAAAAAGGTATTGAGGTCTCTTCCAATGAGATTTGATCCTAAAATATCAGCCTTAGAAGAAAGAGCATATCTTTTTACATTGAGGATGGACGAGATACATGGGATACTCGTAGAATATGAAATGAGGATAGAGCAAGATAATCCACCCATGAAGGAAGCAACGTTCAAAGCATCCAAGAAGACCAAGAAGAATAAGGAAAATCCAAAATTAGACTATAGTTGCAATGATGATTATGATGAATATGAAGAGATGACCAACTTTGAAAGGAAGTTAAAGAAAGGAACTAGAAAGTGTAAAGGTAAGCTTCCTTTCAAATGTTTTAATTGTGATAAAATTGGTCATTTTGCTAATAAATGTTCATATGCTAAGAACAAAGAGAATGACGAAGAAGAAGTTCCTAAGAAAGAAAAAAAATATCAAAAGGGAGACAAGAGAAGAAACAAGAAGAAAAATTTCAAGAAAAGTCTCTACTCAAAGGAGGACAGTTCATCATTTGATGAAGACGATGATAGTGACAATGACTCGAAAAATGTACTCTTTATGGATTATGAAAATGATGAAGAGGATTGTGAAGAAGAAGGTTAATTTGATCTCAAATTAGAAGTAATTAGTGCTTTAGAAGAACTAACAAGAGAAAAAAAGAAAAACAAATCACTCAAGGGAGAATTACTTATGCTGAAGAAGGATTCTCAAAATCCTAACTCTGAAAAGGATCATTAGATGATTATTAACCTGAAGGTCCAAGTTGAATAAGCCATAAGGATTGAAGAGATACTCAGAAGCAGGTTGGAAGAAAAGGAAAAGGAGAAAGAGAGCTTAGAAACTGAAATAGTTTCACTAAGGAAGGAAATTTAGAAAAGAGATATGAAGCATAATAGCACCAAAACAATAGATGAAATCATTAGTTCTCAAAGGTCGTATCATGACAGGTTTGGACTGGGATACAACCAAACATATTCAGAGAAGGGTTTGATCTCTACGACTATAGAATATGAAGCAAAACAAAGTACTTATGCAAAAGTCACCAGAGGATTCACCAAGAAGGAATAAATAAATCCTTCACATGATAATGACCAGGAAGAAGATTATAAAAGGACAGCACCATCTAGAAGACCCAGGTTTCAGAATCAACAACCACCCATGGAAATAAATCAAGAAAAACACTACAAAGGAACAACACCATTTAGAAGATATCCCAAGTATCAAACTATCTTTCTTGGTTCATTTTATTCTTGTAACAATTTTGGGCACAAAGTTATAAACTGCAAATCTTATGCTAAGAACATAAGAAAATATGAAGGTCACCCTAGAATTGATCATCTCAGAAAGACTCATGAAGCATACAATAGAAACTATAATAGTTTTGGCTCACTAAACGATGAACTATAATGTTATAAATGCAACAATTTTGGACACATGCCCAAAGATTGCAGATTGGCAGTTCCTCCAAAGGAACCAAAGCATGAATTCAACAATCATCAAAAGGGACCATCAAGAATTTGGATAAGGAAGTGGGGTAAACTAAATGTTGAAGAATGTTCCCTTTCACTATAGGAACAAAGCAGAAGAAGTGATTAGTAAGTTAACAACAGTTGTTCAAAACATATGACAGGTGACAAGAACATATATTTTTCTCTGAAAACTTAGCCAGAATTATAGGGAAAGGCACAATGAAGCTTGAAACTAAGGATGTTGGGAAAGAAAATTTCCTACTTGTTGAAAACATGAAGCATAAATTTCTTAGTGTGAGTCAACTGTGTGATCAAGGACATAGACTTATATTTGAATCAGAGAAGTGTGAGATAACGAAAGAAGGATCAAGAAAATTGGTGGCTACAACAGTAAGGACTCCAAACAACAGATACATATTAAATGAGATTGGAAAGGAAAGATGTTGCCATGGAAGGGAAAATGAAAGTTGGATTTGGCACAAAATAATATGACACATGAACTTCGACAATCTGTTCAAGATCAACAGAAAGGAAGAAATAAGAGAAATGCCTAAAAATTCAAAATCAGCCACTACTATGTGCAAGCATTGTCTACATGGATAACAGACAAGAATGGAATTTAGATAAAAGGAATACTCTACAACAAAGCCACTGGAAATTGTGCACACGGATATATGTGTACCAATGAGAACAAAAGGACTAAATGGCGAACAATACTTCATGATACTTATTGATGACTATACAAGAATGATTGCAGTATCTTTTATAAAAATAAATAAGAGGCATTTAAAAATTTAACAATATTCAAGGAGATTGTTGAAAATAGAATGGATTCGAGAATTAAGTGCTTAATATTAGACAATGGAGGTGAATTCATATCAAAATAATTTATATAAATATGTGAGCATCATGGAATAAAAAGGCAGTTCTCGGAAGCTAGATCACCTCAACAAAATGGAGTCGTTGAAAGGAAGAACATAGTAGTTTATTTCATTCATTCGGGACGGTATGCATATTTACCCTAATATATATCACATTAGTTTTGACATGTTATATATGAATAAATCATCAAAAAAATTCAAGATCAATTTCATCAAATTCATACTTGGAAATTAAGAAAATTATGTATAGTTATAGAAACAAATGTCATAATGTCCTCAATGATCATTCAAAAGAATAAATGTTTCACATGAGGCTCTACATAGGATGGGCAAAATAATGAACAATTTGGAAGCCCATCATTACCCCATAGCTAGAATATTTGCACGCCCCTATGCAAAAAAACAACTACTCAAAAACTAATCTCAACCCTACTCAACCTCCCTTCTCTAACTATTTCTCCCTATATGTTGTATATCTGAAGTCATAGGATACAATCTGGGTGATTCCATCCTTGTTGTATCCCCATCTATTTTTCTCTTCTTCTTCATCCACCTTCCCTATAGACTACTAAGAGGGAATGTGGTCGAGTAGTGATGTTTATTTGAATATAATCCTTAATTAATTGATCTTTGACCTCTTAAGAGCTTCAATATATAGGTTGGATATGAAGAAACCAACTTTTAAATTAGATGGGGAGTGAGGCTACATATTCCTCCCACCTATTTTGGAACATCTACACCACTTTATCTCTTGATTTTGTTACCATGACTTCATAGTGAGACCATATGTATGGGTGAGGCATAAAGAATTTGTGGAGATATAGCTCATAGATCTGATTTTTATCTTCTTCATTGCATTGTTGATATGCCACTGTGAATTATTTTTGAGTATCTAATTCATGAGGGAGGCATTGGCAATTTGGTCAAATTGAAACCTAACCCATTATTGTTGAAGGAATAATACATATGATTTTTATTGAAGGTCTAGAAGGGGACATGTTTTATGCAACCTCTATAGTCTTATTGATAGTTTCTTCTAATATTTAAATTATGTCCACTTTATCTTCGACCTCCCTTCCTTGTCTTTCAAATTTCATATTCAATCTCTCATTATCACTTTCCAACCATTTCTCACCATCCAAGTGTTGCATCCTGAGGATTTGGAGCTTTTCTTGTAAGCCTACAATTTGTTGTTCATACTGTGATTGGGAGCCCACTATGGTTGTGATTGTTTTCTTCTTTTATCCTCTGCAATTTTCTTCAACTCTGGGATCTTTGTTGTATCTTCTTCTGATTGAGCCATGATTCCCTCATAGATTGCAACAAGTAGTAAGGGATGCTCAAGTTCTTTTCTGAATTTTGATAATAAAAATACCTTAGGTGATGCAATAACTTGAAATGAAAGGCATAGTTCATGTTGTTCCTACCCTCATAGATTACATATTTCATGATATATAGGGCTACTTCATCCCATGGTGAAGGTAGGGTTTTCCTCTTAACACCATTCTTAGTTTCTTCCACTTTTTCATATAATCCGAGGAAAGATTTCTTTGCTAATATGGTCAGTTTCCTTTCCTCATTATCCCTAATTATATTTTAATGTCCACGTTGACAAGGATTATGGGTAGTGGTAGAAAGAAGTGGGGTTATTGAGAGATAGATGTGTTGTGACATGACATGCTATATAAAAACATAATTACTTAAAAACTAGTAGATGTGATGCATCTTTTCATTGGTGTAATTTCTTACTGGAAGAAATTTAATGTAGTGTGTGAAGGTCTTTGCATGTTGCCTTGATGAAGGTTGTGATATTCCTATAGGTGGCTCATGTGCTTGATTTGGGTGATCTGGAATGTATAGGTTGAATACTTTGTTTCTTGTAGCACTCTGTAGGTTTTCAATTTGTAGTGTGCTTCTCTCATAGTTTCTTTGTAGTGATCCTTTCCTATAGATGCATGTAGGTTGAAATTATTGTGCTCCTTTCTTGTAGTTTCTTGTAGGTGCATATCCGTGTAAAAATTCCTCTCATATAGTTTCTTATAGGTACACACACATGTAGAGATCCTCTCTTATAGTTACCTATAGGTTCAAATTCCTATAGGAACTCGTGTTACAAAAAAAATTGTGACCTAATATCTTTGGAGTCTCATATACGTGTATTAATAAGGCATAAGATGATATATTGCAAGTTCAAGGTTGTGGAATATGACTTGGATAGTTTCAATAAATAACATGTTGGAATGTATAGAGTGTGTATGAAAAGAAATCAATGAGTGGGATGTGTGAGATGGATGAGATGGATAATTGGAGTGAGTGGAATGAATGGAATTGTGATCAACCAACTACTAATAAAACTTTGATTTTGCAATGGTTCAAGTTAAACTATATTGATTGGAATGGATTTTTCATTGTGTAATTGCACTTGGAGATTTTACTATGTTTAATAAAAGATAGTTTATCAATGCTATGTCTATCAATACGTTGTGTACCAATACTTGCTCATTGATACTTTATTCACCAATACCTTATTTAGCAATACTCTATCTAGGTTTCTTTGAAATAATTGCTTTGTTGTACGCATGTTGCTTGTGGAACTGACATTTCACTTGATATTTTCCCTACATATTTGTATATTAATTTGAGGAATCTATGTAAATATGGAATACTCTATTTTTTCTTCTTTTTATGCCCAAGATGCAACGTCATATACAAATGTGTAGTTCTATGGAGAGCCTTTTTATCTCTAAGTGAGGATAATTATTGCTAGTACATTCTTTGCAATGGGATCTCAGTAAGCTTGAAACTTGGACTTGGTGAACCTTGACTATCCATATATCATGGAACCTTATTCCAATATTATTTGTTTGAAGTAGAGTAGGGCTTATATTATCTTTTAAGCTTCCTTCCTTGGTATTTTCCAAACTAGAACTTGATAGTATGGAATGCGTATTATAGTTTGGTTGATCTAGTGATTAAATTGGAGGCTCACATGTTTTCTTTATATTTGAAATTTATCAAAAAAATCCTTGAAGTGATAGAAATAATGCAGTTCGTACCCATGGATCGTTTGTGACTGCATAGTTCCTTCCCAAATTATAACTTCTGAAATTTGTATCTCAAGCTTTTGTATCTCAAGTTTTTAATTTTTTTTTGCAGCATAAACTAAGATTTGACTTTTAGGTTACTTACAATTATAAGCATGAAATCCATCTCAAGCAACATTCTTGGTTGAAAGGAAAAAAACTATACATGTTTGAAAACATATTTAAGGATGTTAAATGTTTTTCAGTGTAAGAATATAAATGAAATTCAATGAGCTGCAATTTTAATTGAAGAATATAAATGAAATTCAATGAGCTGCAATTTTAATTGAATATTCCCCTCAAACTATAATTCGAAGTCAATGATACATGAATTTAATTGAATATGCCTTCTCCTCCCTCAAAGGCAATCTTATTCACAATGTAAATTTACCTTCACTAGATGGATATGAGGTTTTCTAAATTTTTAAAGTAGCTTGTATGTAGATGGCCAATGATAGTATGAGGAGAGAGTGATGAAATGCCTCTCACAAAGCACTTCTTAAATGGAGAAATTTTACACTATGGGTTCACAAATTTCACAACCTAGTTATAGAATCAGAACAACATGAAATTGGACTTACAACAATATGACTGAATTTTCCATCTAAACTCCAACAACAATATGAATGGTACGTGTGATTTCGAAAGGCATGCCACATAGAAAATCTAGTGATAAAATTCATGCAGCAAGAGACACTCCCAAAAAAGTTCTATGATGTTGGCTTAAACATAAAATTTATGATCCCTTAAACTAGGTCTGTCCATTAGCGCAGTCAACACACACTCACAAAAGTGGCTTGCATTAAACTTGTAGAAAAACAACATATATGTTAAATGTTTTTGCAGCTTAAGCTTGCATTTTTTGTCTTAGCTCCATTCAAAGAGGACAAGTACTCAAGAGATCACATATGCATCCTATAAATTACTATCGTGAACATTTCTACTATTGAAGACATGTATTGCAAAAAAAAAACCTTGAGAGTATCTTACAAATAAAACCATTGTGCCAATGGACTCTCTCCTTGGAGGAGTTTATTAATGCAAAGAAAAAGATTACAGGGAGATTTTACAAGATAGTTTCTCACAATCAATCATCGGCAAATGACCCTCCATGCTCTTTAAATAGAGATCATGGACCAATCGGGTGTTAAGCCATGGATCAATGGTCATTAAGATCAAGGAGAGTATGAACCATCGGATCACTCTATGTTGGGAACATATCGTGACCATCAGATTTCCTAACTACAAATGCATACTAATGCATACTAAAGAAACACACTAGAAAACACACTTTTACCTAACGACACAATAGACCAAGTAGATCTTACTAACTCCAAAGTGTCTAAATATCCTAACATCCCCCCTTAAGAAAAACTTGGGATAGGATTGAAGGATTTACTATAGTGACACAATAGGAGAAGGAAGGAGGCATTAGAGCCTATCCCCCCTTAATGACAACTTCCTGAACTCCTAACATAGATTGAAGTTTGGAAAACTTCGCTTCTGTAAGAGACTTTGTGAAAATGTCGATCTTCTGTAGGGAAAAAGAGCACTTCAATAACTTGATCATGAATGAGCTTTTTGATGAAGTGCATGTGTAGCTCGATGTGTTTGCTATGCTGATGTTGAACTGGGTCTTTGGTGAGCTTGATGGCACTCTGATTGTCACACCAAAAGCTGGCCGGATGCTGGTGCTGGAATCCAAACTCTGAAAGGATCTATCGAAGCCACAGGGCTTCTTGACTTGCATTTACTGCTGCTCGGTACTCTACTTCTACTAAAGAAAGTGCAATAGCCTGTTGTTTCTTATAGGCCCAAGTGATAGGTCCTGAACCAAGGCTGAAAACATAACTTGCAGTAGACTTCCGACCATCAGGGTCGTTGACCCGATTTGAATCAATGAAACCAACCAATAAAGGAGTTCCCCCTGAACTGTAATGTATCTCGAACTGAACTGTACCACGAACATGGAAAAGTATCCTTTTAGTTGCTTTCCAATGGCTTTCATGGGGTTTTTGCATATATCGGGAAAGAAGATCAACAACAAAGGAAAGATCAAGACGAGTATGATTCAAGTATAAGAGGCTACCAACTAACTGACGGTACAGGGTGGCATCAACTTCAGGAGAAGTACAGGTGGCAGAAAGATTGACTCCATACTGGAAGGGAGAAGGGGTTGGTTTACAATCATCCATGTGAAAGCGATGAAGAAGGTCACAAGAAAAACTGGGAAAGAAAAATTCCTTCATTGGTTTGCAAAACTTGGAGGCCAAGGAAATAGTGCAAAAAGCATAAGTCTATCATTTCAAATTTCTTCTTAAGGCTGGTTTTCACATGTTTTAAAAGTTTTGAGTGACTACCAGTAAAGATAAGGTCATCAACATAAAGGACAAGGATTATGAGATGGCTTCCTACTTTCTTAGTATAGACATTAGGATCAAAATGGCATCTAGAGAATCCAGTGGCAATAAGAAAGCTATCCATTTTGGCATACCAAGCTCTAGGAGCTTGCTTGAGACCATAAAGAGATTTCTTGAGGTGAAAAACAAGGCTAGAGTCATTCTGGACATAGCCAGGAGGTTGTTCCATGTAGATTTCTTCTTGCAAATCTCCATGCAAGAAGGAGGATTTAACATCCATCTGATGGACCTCCCATTTATGTGAGGTAGCAAGGGCAAGAACAAGTCAGATGGAATTCATTTTTGCTACAGGGGCAAAGGTTTCATTATATTCAATTCCTTCAACTTGGGAAAATCCTTTGGCAACTAATTGAGCCTTGTGTCTTTCAATACTTCCATCTGATGCATACTTAGTTCTGTAGACCCATTTTCATCTAACAAGTTTTCTTCCTTTTGGAAGAGGTAGAAGATCCCAAGTATCATTTGTCATTAAAGAACGATACTCTTCATTCATTGTTGTATCCCAATATGGATGACTTGAAGCTTTTGCAAATGTCTCTAGATCATGATTTTCTGAAACTTGAGACAAAAGAGAAGAGGCTCACTGGAACTGTGAACATGTCCGATGTTGATCTGAAGGATCACCGACAAGATCACCAGCTACTTCTCATGTTGAACGGACCCATCTAGGAAGCGGTGGAGCTGGTGCTGGTTCAGGTTCAAAGGACTAATCTGGAGGAGGGTGAGCAGGCATAAGTGGATTTTCATCCTCACTGTCATCATCTGAAGAAGAAACCAGATCATAAGAATGCACAAACGCCGAATATGGCTCGCAGGCTGAAGAAGGCACAATTGTCGAATTAGGCTCGTAGGCCAAGAGATTTTCATCAAATTTAACATCTCTTTTAATAATAATTTCATTACAATGTGATTGAATAAGTTTGTAACCTTTGACATCTTCAGAATAACCAACAAATATACACTTCTCACTTTTAGGTTGCAATGCTTTCCTTTTCTCATCAGGAAAGTGAGCCCATGCTATACTGCCAAATACACATAAGTGACTTACATCTGGTTTTATTTTAGTCCAAGCTTCTTCCGGTGTTATATTTTTAAGAGCCTTTCTGGGAGTGCGATTTACTATGTAGTTTGCACAGTTGATGGCTTCCGCCCAATACTTTAGACTTAATCCCTTAGATTGGATCATATAATTATCCATTTCTTTTAATGTGTGGTTCTTTCTCTCAGCAACACCATTTTGTTGTGGTGTATATGGAATAGTGTGT
>SNQJ01S0147964.1:0-15135 GCA_010110895.2 Picea sitchensis
ACCTATATTTATACTCTAAAATACCTAAAAGACATGACTTATCAATAAACCCTTTCACAATTACACTTAGGAATAACCAATACAATTACACTTTAGAATAACTTCTTAAATTACATAAAATATCAACACTCCCTCTTAATGAGGAAGGTATTGTATCGAGCACAAACTCTAACACTGTCACCATCCACTCGAGCTCATGACCATTGACCATCGGACACACAAATATATACATCACATGAAATACATAGTGACTCCATAGCATGCATACAGGGTTGATGGGTAGCTCTCCAATAGCTACAACATCTCATCATGAGACTATCCAGTTTTCCATAGAAAACTCAGATATCTTATGCATGACATCCATTACCTTGCGATAACATCTGTACCTCATCTCTTCAATATGCATCCACGGCTGGTGGGTATCTCTCCAATATCTACAGCATGTCATCATGACATCCACTACCCTGCGATAACATCTGAAGCCATGACTCCCTATGAAGAGGGACTAAGTCGAGCTTGTCCCTGAAGTACTCGAACTTCATCCTTGACAATGGATTCGTTAGCACATCCACAACCTGCTCATCGATAGCCACATATTGGAGCCTCACTTCTCCCTTCTGCACCATATACCTGATATAGTGATACCTGATTTTGATATTCTTTGATCTATCACAAAACACTGGGTTCTATGACAAATTTATACAACTTTGGTTGTCTCACAAGATACAGGTCGCCTCCATCACAATATCGAATAATCCAGTCAACAATTTATGAAGCCACACTACTTCACGACTTGCTACACATGCTGCCACATACTATGCCTCAACCGTACTGAGTGCTACACATTACTGCTTCTCATTGATCCATGAAATCATACTAGATCCCAAAGTGAAGCAACATCCTAATGTACTTTTCCAGTTTGCAACACTACACGCCCAATCTAAATCTGAATATCCAAGTAGATTGATCTTAGTGTCTGCAACATACTTGATCCCATAATCCATTGTACCTTTGAGGTACCTCATCACATGTTTTATTGCAATCAGGTGAACATGTTTGGGTTCAACCATGTACTGACTCAAGGTGTTCACGGAAAAACATATATCTGGTCATGTATTTGTCAAATACATTAATGATCCAATCATCTTCTTGTTTAATGTAGCATCCACAACCTATGAAGTCGTATCATCCAACAACTTCATATTTGATGCCATTGGTGTGGCCATTGGTTTACAGTCCAACATCTCAAACCTCTTCAGGATCTCCACAACATATTTTCCCTAATTTAGGAAGATCTCATTCTTCCTCTTCCATACCTCTAAACCCAAAAAAGTAGTGCATCAAACCTAGGTATTTCATTTCTAACTTTGCAAAGAGTTTTCTCTTACACTCAATGATGAGCTTCTCCACTCATGTCAAGAACATGTCATTCACATATAGTAGTAATATCACTGGTCCATCATCCTCAACCTTGAAGTAAAGTTTAATATCTACACTACTCTTAGTAAATCCCAAGCTCATCAGAAAACCATCAATCTAACCATACCATGCTCTCGATGCCTTCTTCAATCCATATAATGCATTCTTTAACCTACACACATGCATCTCCCTATCATGTGTCTCAAATCCTTGTGGTTTTTCCACGTAAACCTCTTCCTCTATTACCCCATTCAAAAATGTCATCATCATATTCCATCTGATGAACCTTCCATTTTATCACAATAGCTATTGAAATAACAACCCTTATTGAAGTATATCTTGCTACAAGAGAAAAAGTGTCCTTGTAGTCAATTCCTTCCTTGTGAGAAAATCCTCGTGCTACAAATCTATCCTTGTATTTCTCAATGCTTCCATCAAAAACATGCTTCATCTTGAATATCCACTTGGAGATCACAACTCATTTTTCCTTGGGTTTGGGAACCACATCCCAAACATCATTCTTCACTATTGACAAGTATTCCTCGACCATGGAATCCTTCCATTATTTCTTTCCTGCAACTTCTTCATAGTTGGTAGGCTCTACATCAATTATATCACACAATAATGCCACATAGTCGGGCTACAGTTTTGGTTTCTTGACTTTCCTAGATGATCCATCCTAGGAAGCATATCTCTCTACATATTTGATGGCCTCTTTTGCCCAAGCTAGTATTTTATTTTTTGTAGGCTTCTCCACAGTTATATGTGGTTTGGCCATATACCGATCCTTAAGAATGGATTCCTCTACTTCCACTTCTCTTGTCTCCATGGTTCTAGGAACTACATTCTCTTTGCCATGCGATTCCTCTGCACGACCCTGCTTTGACTTGTGAAAATCGACATCCTCATTGAAGGTGACATCCCTGCTAATATCGATCTTTTGGTGACCAAGAATGTATACTCCATAGGCCTTCGATGTGTCATTGTACCCAAAAAATGTACCTTTCTTTCTAGATGGGTCCAACTTTGTTTTTTTTTCCTTGGGGATATGCACATATATAGGAAAACCAAATATCCTCAGGTGGCTGACCTCTGGCTTATATCCTGAAAACATTTCCTCTGGTGTCTTGTTTTCAATAAATCAATGGGGACTTCAGTTCTTTACATACACATATGTCATCACAGCTTCTTCCCATAGATACGTAGGTAAATATTGATCATGGATCATGGTCTTCATTTCTTCCATAATCGTCTGATTCTTTCTCTCTACCACTCCATTTTGATGTGGATTATAGGGAGTAGAGAGATCCCTTTTAATCCCAACTTCTTTGCAGAAATCTAAGAATTCAACTAAGGTGAATTCTCCTCCATTGTCTGATATCAATGTCTTTATCTTCCTTTCTGTTAGGTTTTCTACTAGTTCCTTGGATTCCTTTAACTTGCCAAATACTTCACCTTTTGAACTCAAGAAATAAGTTCAATTTTTACGTGAGTAATCATCAATAAAAGATACATAATATATGTACCTGCTGAGCGATGGTGTTGACATCAATCTACATGCGTTCGAGTGTACAATTTCCAAGACTCCTTTGGCTCTACTATCACTGCTTAGAAAGGGGTTCTTCACATTCTTGCCTTGTGCAAAATATTTACATACGCCATCTAGATTCATTTGAATCTATGGTAGTTTTGTTACCATATTTATCATGATTGGTAAATCTATGTAGTGTAGGTGGGAAAATATCCTATGCCATAGCTGAATTGAATTGAATCACAGTGTCATGAATCAATGTTGAATCTAAGAATCACTTTAATTTATACAATCCTCCTTCTTGGACACTAATAACAATTTCATCATCAAACATATTTTCCTTTGGCCACATGAGAACTTCTCCATCTACAAATGAAACCATGAAACCCTTCTCATCCAAAGCTGAAATCAAGAGAAGGTTCTTCTTCAAACCTCGTACATAAAGCATGTCCTTCATCCTCATTGCCTTCTAGGAATCTAGTTTGTAGGAGGCCTCTCCTACTCATTTGATTGGATACTAATAATCATCACCCAACTTCACATTATGAGGTGAGTATTTATGAATTAAGTTTGACAAAGAGCCTTTATACCCTGTCATGTTCTTAGAATCACCATTATCCACCAACCAAGTATCATTTACAGGGGTGTCTGTTCCTGTGAGCAATGATATTAAGATGTAGTCATCATCACTTGAATCATATTCTCTTGAAATTTTCTTTGTTGGTTCATCATCTTCAATGGAATGAGCATGATACCTCTTACCCTTTTCCTTTTATTTTATTTTAAGAATAAGGGGACAAAATTTTACAACGTGTCCCAATTTTTCACAACAGAAACACATCACATTTGAATAGTCTCTTCGATTCTTATTCAACTTTTGAGGTTTCTTAGGGGATGAGGGTTATTTCTTACTCTTTCCTTTCCTTGTATGAGCAGCTAAAGCTTAATCATCATCCCTCAATTTCTCTTCTCTTGCTACCAACCGTGCTTCCTCTTGAGTGCAATCTTCCCATAATCTGCTAAAGTTGATTAGCTTCCTCCTTGAGCATATTCCTTGAATGAATGAATCTCGTGACCTTGGGAGACCATTCAAGGTGTTCATTGCCATTTATGCTTCATCAATAGTGTCTCCAATAGCTTCAATATATTCCTTGATCTGGTTCACTCTTGATAAGTAAGAGTGAATGGACTCTGAATCTTTAAGCTTCACATTCTTCATTTGGGTCTTCAATGTCACCCTTTTGTTGATGTTTTTTCCTTCAAATAACCGATTCAATGCATCCATAATGTTCTTCAAAGATTTTAATAGAGAAGCATGATGGATCAGATGATCCTTGATTGAGTCTGCAATATCCTCTTAGCCATGTCCTAGTTCTTTTTATGCTTTTCCTTGGCCTCATATTCCTCTGGTTCTGGAACTTCCTCCTCAACAAATCTTTCTAAATCATGTTCTTCCAAAAGGAGGCCTACTTTGTACTTCCATGCTCTGAATTTTTTTTCTCCTTCCAACTTCTCATCAATTTTTGTGTTGGTAGTCATCCTTCCTGGGAAGATGAAGTTAGTTTTCCAAAACACTTCCAAAAAATCTGTGGAAAATCTTCTTTTCAGGCTTGTTCTGATACCATGTTGATTTCTTTTTGTTTTTCCAACACTTAAAGTATTATATTCTTTTATTATTATTTAATATGAAAAATGATAACAATTGAAATATAGATATCCACAGAACAATAAGATATATTCTTAGGGAAACTCTCAAGTGGGAGAAAACCCTACAAACTTTCCTTAGTATAGATTCCTCCAACATGTACAATGTCATACAATTCTCTTTCAAGAAGTCAAGACCAAAGAGACCCTGACACAAACAAAGAATAGCCTCCTAGATAAGTGTGCACTACTCTCGTGTACTTATATTCAATGAATGATCAAAATGACTCTATATAACCTATATTTATACTCTAAAAGACCTAAAAGACATGACTTATCAATAAACCCTTTCACAATTACACTTAGGAATAACCAATACAATTACACTTAAAAATAAATTCTCAAATTACATAAAATATCAACATCATTTCCTCTCTTCTAGTGTTGCTTATTGTCCATTGGTGCTTCCTCTTGTAATTCTATGACATATATTAAAAAAAAAAAAAAAATCTTGACTTCACATATTCATGGCCTATTATGTTAACTATTTAGACATTAATGACCATGTTGTTCAACAATGTCTCTCTGATGATATAACTTATACTGAAGGTTTCTCTTTTCCTATTTTGTTGTGCCTTTCACTGCTTGTTTTCTTGTGACCAGTTAATTCCACTTGTCCATTGATTCCACTTATTCCAATTGTGAATATTCTCTATCATATATATGTCTAGACCTGCCAATGATCTCATAAATCCATCTATGTCCATATTTCATAGGATGTCCATGAATCTGCTGCTCAATTGTCCACAATGTTGACCCATCTATCAGTGTACTATCATGAAGGATTCTTTATTGTAAATGATCATCACATATTCATGTTTATTAGACTGAATCAAATATGTCCACTAATATGCAATACATCCTTGAATCTATAATGAATATATTCCTACCTAGAAAGTGTGTCAATGATATTCATCTGATATATGCATGGGAACACTGCTTCTCAATTGATCAATTTCTCATTCTGTGCGTCTTCTATATGACTACTCTAAATTTTTCTCTGCAAATAATTCAAACTACTCAAAGGATGGTTCTTTGATTTGTATTTGCTACTACATAGACTCCCCCTATTCAATATCCATATTTACTGTGAGTCTCCAAGATGGATGGCTCAAAAAAATGGAGGAATCCTCCCGAATGAGGAGTAATCTTCTTCTTTGTTTTTCGACTCATCATCTCTCTGAAATCTGGCTTTTCCTTTTTTCCTATGGATTTATTATGATTTTTCACTACAATTCCTGAAAGTACAATCTCTTGGGCCTATTCTTTATTCTCCTGCTCTTCTTTTCTTTCTCGCACTACTACAAATCCTGGGATCTATGGGACCTGTTCTTTATTCACCTTCTCTTCTTGTATTTCTTTTCTTCTCCAAACCTTCATGTATATGACATCGATATTTTCTTTCATGGTGGGATTTATCATGCTTCTATAATTCCGAGCTATGTTATCATAATTGTGGCATTTGTAACATTTAATGTTATGTGGAGCCACATAAGTATTTCTTGCTTGAACATTTCTTCCATAAGCCCTACAATCTAAAAATTTATGTCCAAATTTAGTACAATTAAAACAATGACCATAAAATAAATTTACATACCTGGGAATGAATGATATTCTTTGTGGTGTAGTCCTTCTGAATTCCTGCCTTGGTTGATCATGATCTTCTCTTCTATTCTTTCCTTCGTTATGATTGAAGATTCTTTGATACCTGGAAGTAGAAGATTTTTTTTGATATCCATCTCTTTTGTAGTCTTCTTCTTGAGTCTTCTTCATTTATGGAATATTCTATTTGGAGGGCTTGCATTATTCCTTATTTATGGAACTTTTGATGACTTTTGCATAATTCTTAGCCTCCTATTCAACTTTATTTACTGATGATGTGGATGTTTCTCTCTCTTCAATGTTATTTCTGAGCTTGACGATTTTAACTATCAAAGTGACAACTTCTTCTTCAAGCTTCTCAACCTCTTCTTCTTTCTTCATCATATGAATCTTCATGACTTCTTCTATTCTCTTTGATTATTCAAGTTGGATCTTCAAAGTGACGATTTCCTTTTGAGGTCTTCTTTCTTCTTTACTAAATTTTTCTTCAATTTTTTTTAAATTCCTCTGATATTTCCTTGAGATGATCTGTCAAAACCTTCTCTCTCTTCTCTGCTTCCTTTCTTTGTGTTGCTATTTTGGCTTCCAAACACTGCTTCTCTTCCATATGACTTGTGTATTTTTATTCAATCCTTCTAGATTCTTCCAGCTGATATTTTAAATTCATAATTACCTGCTGGGATTATTTGAAACTTTATTGATAATTCTTCTTGACTAATTGTTCCTCAAAAGACTTGTTTTTCTTCCTTTCTTTCGTCAATTCATATAAATCACTGATTAATTCTTCTTCAATATATACTATGCCTTCTTCACAATATTCTTTTGATGAATCTTTCTGACATGATGCACATATTTATTCTTGTTTTGTTCTTTCATATTCTTTTACATTCTATGGATTTGTGATGGGAGAACTCTCAAAGTAGAGATTATGTAGCTTATCCCAAAGTTCTTTAGCTGATGAACATTTCCTAACTTTCTCTCTTACTGAATCACATAATCCTTCGTAGATGAAATCCATTTCTATTTTGTTGTTTCTTTTCAATTCCTTCTTGGCTGCAGTGTTTGGTTTGTTTGTAGCAGTGTATCTTATCACAACTAATTTCCAAGCATCAAATCCATGTGATCCTAGAAATGTTTTCATCCTGATATTCCACATCTCATAGTTCTAACCAATCTTACCAACAAACCATGGTATTCCATTATCTGTGTATGCACTATCCATGATCTACCTTCTAGTGGTTATATTGTTTCCTGAAGGAACCTACTCTGATACCAATTGTTGGAATACTGAGAGGGGGGTGAATCAATATGAACACTTTAATCCACCTTTAACCACAATATATAAACTTAAATCTTAATCTTATCAACAATATATCATAAATGTATCATCTATGATTGCATTCAATATATCATGAACATATAAACATAAACAACATCACATCAAATACACAGTACACCAAGTTGGAAAGAAAAATGGGAGAAAACCACAGAATGATTTCTTATATTTCAAAAGAATGCATTCATTGGAAGCACCAACTTCCCAATTCTCTAGCTACAACTAGAAGGAGGCTATGACCCCCTATTTATAGGCTCAAACCTGAAGGAAGCTACAACTCGTTGAATTCTCTGGGTCCAACCAGAAGGAGGTTACAACCCCTTGATTCTCAGGCTCCAACTCCTTGTGTTCTCCGACACCAATCGGAAGGAGTATACAACCCATTGATTCTTAGGCTCCAACATAAAGGAAGCCCCAACTCCTTGAGTTATCCAACACCAACTAGAAGGAGGCTATAACTCCCTTTCCTTTCCCCATCCTGCCACCATGAAATATAAATGTATACAAAACTGTCACTACCACAATCATTTACACTATTGTTATTGGGCTAATTGTTAAGTGACGACACAAATCAATCCCCCTAGCTTCACTACGAAACTAGAAGAAAACAAGACAGTACACTACTCTTTCCTTAGATTCAATTATCAAATGAGAAATGGATCTAGAAAATACCTTTTAAATATCGAATATCTGACTTCATCAATGCAATACAAGCTTCGTCGCGAGGCTTATGGAGAAATATCTGCAAATAAATACAAGCAAACAAATACAAGAAAAATAGAGTCTATTTGATATGAAACTATGTACGTGATCAAGGAATCATACAATATGAACAAATAACATTCATATAGGAAAGAAAATTATATCTGTATTAGAGAATGTGGAAGAAAGAAACAACCAGATGCCTCGATGTCATCAAGTTCCTTCCAACAGTTCCTTGCTTCCCAAACACTTCTTACTCTAATGGATTCTGAGACTGTTTATCTGATAGCTATTCACAATCTATCTTGACAAAGAAAATATCAAAGCCAACATACAAGCTCCAAAAACTCCAAGCTACAAGCTAAATTTCCCAAGCTCAATCCAACCAACTTTCTCCATGAGAGATTCTCTCCTTTTATAAGTTGAAGATGATAAGGTGAGGAGGTTAGGATGATCCCAATAAATCATGAAAGCGAGTAAGATCCAAACCATTCGGATGCCACCATACCATAGAAGCTTCTCCTTCTAGAAGCATTGAGAAGACGACCATTTTTCCCACGTACAAAGGCCGCCACACCCTAGCTATAGTGCAGCCTGCGGAAACTCCACAACCTAGCTATAGTGCAACCTGTGGAAATCAGGCATTTCCACACCCTATGTATAGAGAAACCTGTGGAAATCCTCTTTAATACGGTTTTTACAAAGGAAAATACAACTTCTTCTCTCAGGGAAAGTTCTTCTCCCTTCTTTCTTCAGGAATTCAGGCCACTGACCCCCATGAAGGCAACATATAGGTTTACATCATTAACGGTCATAAGGGTGACGAAAATAATGTGTAACAAATATCCCCCCAAAGTATGAAATTAGAACAAAGTGATAGATGAAATTTTTGTCGAGTGTCTGTAGGGAACAAGGAACATGTTGATCAGAAACCTGCCAACAAACAAGGAAATACAGTACAATAATATATCATCATTGAGGTAGGAATTCCCATACTCAGAATACAAATGAATCAAAGCATAAATTTCGACATGCAAATATCCATGTCAAGTCAGACAGGTCATGGCCACCAAACATACACCATGGATCCATGCCATTATGACTCAAATCTAATCATAGCCACCAAAAACCACTGTGGGTCTATGTGTTAAAGACTCAAATTTTAACATAGACACGAGACATACAATGTGGATATATGCAACAGTACAAATTGAATATACTCCAACGCAACCTAAATCTGTCAGAAAAGATCCAAGGTCTTCATCTCCACCACTCTATAGTACGAATCTAACCATGTGAATACATGTGTTGAAGTCGAACATGGTAGAAACCACTTGATTACCAATCATTAGTGAATACTATTAACAAGTGTGAGGGAAATCACCATTAATGCCAATGAATCCAAAGGTACACTAATACAATCCAACGAATGCGAATTAATGAGTTGAAGTTGAACACTCGGCGAAATCTCCTAATCAGGGGTCAATAATGAAAACCCATTGTCGAAAGCGAGGAAACCTGCCATTGAGGCATGCAATCTTGAAGGTAACAATTGATTTCTAAGTCTAATTTATGGATAATGAGTTGAAGTCGACATGAAAAGACTTGTCATAGGAGGGCCTTAATGTATCCCCCATTAATGACATGAAACGGGTAACAAGATTTGAAGTAGATCAGAGTAACAAGTGATTCAGGACTGACTCAGGGATGGACAACACAATAGAATGTTTAAGGACTACAGAAATGGCCGACACAATAGAAGGCTTTCCAGG
The DNA here is from genome assembly GCA_010110895.2 of Picea sitchensis. Lineage (NCBI taxonomy): Eukaryota > Viridiplantae > Streptophyta > Pinopsida > Pinales > Pinaceae > Picea > Picea sitchensis. The sequence continues at coordinate 10,067 of SNQJ01S0147964.1, forward strand.
ATGAACTTCACTTTGAACATATTGACGAAACGACAACTGTCTTGGAAACACTGACTCAACAATAGGTATCAAGGACCAATTTGTAATCTTATAAAGGAGTATGATCAAGAGACAAGAGGATTTTCCAACCTAGACATAAGGATAACGAAAGGGTTTCATGTTGAAAGGTGAATCTTCCATAGAATACAAGTTTAGACACATTTCTTTCCCAATTTTCCCCCCACCATTTCTAGCGAGTACCTCTTTATTTTTACACAAGCTTGAGGAGGATAACATATGCTTGTAAATGTAAGCTCATCCTTCAGATTATTTCTTCGGAGTATGTTTAATGAACCCTAAGAAGGAGTGGTTTGGTTCCATATCGGTCTTTCGATGTTTGTTTAACGAGTCCAAAGAAAGAAAACTCAGGGGTTTTTCATATTTAGAGAGTCTGAAAAAACACTTAAAGAGAACTCTCTCAGTTCCTTTTCGTAAATTATTTTAATGAGACCGAAAAAGTGATAAACTATTTCCCATCAAACGTTTTCGTCAAATACTTTTACGAGCGTGAAAAGAATAAGGTCGCTCGGCAATATTTTCATGTTTAGAGAGTCTGAAAAGAGCTTAAAGGGAACTCCAAGAGGTTCCTTTTTTGTATAACCTTTATGAGTTCAAAAAAAGTGATAAAATTATACTCGGTTACATTCTCATGTATTTACTAGCACAAGAAAGAACAAAGACTAAGCTCGATATCTTATTCTCATGTATTTATGATCATGAGAAAGAACAAATACTAAGCTCGAGATTGTTTTCATTTTTACGCAAGCTTTAAAACAAAAACAAACTATGCTAGGGATAGATTTTATTTTTACACAAGCTTAAAACTAAACAAAACTATGCTTGGACCTGGTTTCATTTTTACACAAGATTGAACTAGAGGAAACTGTGCTTGGAGTAGGTGGTTTCATTTTTACACAAGCTTGAACCAAAGTAAAAACTATGCATGTGACTTCCCAATGCATGGTTCACAAATTTGCATGGATGGTACTTAGCCCCCATCTTAAGAAGCTAGCGTCTCAACTTCAGCATGAATTCCAGAGTCTAGAAGCATTGTCCCCCAAGCTTCGATTCTTCCAACTGTAAAGGCAGATGAAACGAAGCTTCAAATACTAGATGAAGGACTTGACTCAAACACATAGGAGGAAATTGTTTCATTTTTTAACGAGCTTGACACAGGTATAAGAACTATGCTCGTGATTCCAGGTTCAATCCCAGACTTTTGTTTCATTTTTTAACAATCTTGACACAAAAACAAGAACTATGCTCGTAACCTATGTTTCATTTTTTAATGAGGTTTCCACAGAGACGCAAAAAACTATCCTCGTAACTGGTTTCATTTTTTAATAAGCTTGAAATCAGAAAACCATTCTCAAAGTCTTCTTGATCATGGCTTCCAAGAGGAAAATTCTCTGGAAGGACACCATGTCAAGGGACAAAACTCGGTCATGACCTCCAAGAGATCTTCATCTTCACTCAATAGAAGAAACACACTCTGGAAGGAACACATGTCGAGCGTTGTGATAGGGGTAAGGAGTTCGGGCTCCAATATCCCTACCAAAGAGATCACCATGTCAACTACCGGATCTAGATCATTAGATACTGAGCTTATAGTGAGAGGCTCATTTGCATCAGTAGCTGAAGGCATGGGAGAAAATGCCACATAATTGACCTGTGGCAGAGGTGATACTGACTGCATATAAGAACCATTTAGGGAGTTCATTGAGTTGATGGTCGAGTCAGGGCCAATGAATGAAAGTTTATCAATAGTCACAATTCTTCCATCGTGCGGGAAATATATCACACGAAAAAGAGTGGACACAATAACTTTCATGGCATATACATAATCTCGCCCAAGGAGTAAATCACAATCCAAGGGGTCTTGGACTACCATGACATCAATAAAGATAGTTTTCCCTCCCAAAGTTACAGGAAACTAAGGAAGGGTCCCTAAAGTTTGACTGGTTCTTCTGTTAAAAGATAACAGATTCTGCGTAACCGAGGTAAGCTGAGGACAAACCAAATCTTGCCAATAAAAAGAGGAAAAAATACTAACAGACACACCTTCATCTATCAGTGTCTGAGGAATTTCCCGACCAAAAACCTGCACTGTAATCTGGAAAGGAATGTGAGAGGGAAGACGAGGTCTAGTTAGCACACCCCAATCAAAACGAATGGACTCATTACTTGGAGGGGGTCCCATGGGAGAAGGAGGAATACCCCCCGGCATGGTAGAGTTTGTATCAACAAGAAAAATGTGGGTAGTATCGGGTGTACTCTTGAGTGGGAGAGTAGGATCGACCGATGAAGAGATCAAATCGACCACTTGGGTTGCATTCTCCAAGGGGAGAATGGGGTCGATGATTGGAAAAGAATCGACCACTTGAGTTTCACTCTCTAACAAGGGAGTGGGATCGACCGAGGATGGGATCATATCGACCACTTTGTCAGTTGGTTCAACAGAGGATGTAACCATATTGACCACTTGATCAACTGGACTGACCGATGAAGGAGACAGATTGATCATTCCATCAACTATAGGTGGGTCGAGAGTAAGCTCGCGATAAGCAGCTTGAAGTTGAGGCTATGAAACAGTCATGTCTTATAGAAATTTTGAGGCTTCTTCCATACAAGGGAAAAGGTGAGTTAGATGAATCCCTTTGTATAACATGCATGGGAACGTGACTCTACTTTTCTTCTTCCCAACGGTATCTTGACTAGTTGACGGGAGGTCATCAACATGTTGTTCAGAGGCTGATGACATTGGTTGGCGAGGGTTTGTAGACCATGCTTCTATAACCTTGGATAGACCATGGAAATCCTTAAGAATATGGATACCCTTACAAATCCTGCAAGGGTACTTGGGCTTACGGGTTGTTTGGGTGATCTTGACATCATCAACACTCCCATCACGATTAACAATAACTGGTTTTTTTCCAACATGTCTGGCAGTGGTTGGAAGTGTGGATCCTTGCTTATTTTTCTTCTTCTTATTCTTTTTTTTCTTATTCTTCTTATCTACTGAGTTACTAGCTTTAGAGATTTCACTCAATGAAAAAGATGAAATGTAAGAACACCTTGCAAGTGAAGAAGGAGAAGAATATCTTACTGGTGAAGAATGTTAAGGATCAACATGAGGTTGATGTTCTTGGGGAAAAGTGCTTACAAATGAAGAACTAACTACATTCAGGAATACCTGAGTGGAAAACAACCATATCGGTAATCCAATTGTGAGACCTAGAAGGCTCAAAGTAGCGATGTGAGGAGGACCAATGTTTTTCGTAAGAAGGAAAAACAAAAGGTTCCCCTAGAAAAGGGGTTCCTTCATTGGTCATTTCGGGAACTGATGCCATAAAACGAAATATCCAACCTAGAGTCTACTAGGGAGAACAAACAACACACACTAAAAATATAGTAAGCAAGCAAGCAAACAAAACCTTCTCACAATGAGCACACTAGTTGGTGATGAAATCCAACGTCGCAGGAACAAAGTAAGAAGGGGATGAGATAGAGCTTGTGGAAAAGTTACGTTGACGGCCTGCTTAACGGACTTACACCTTGGTGGAAGATCCCACATATAAACGTGGGTATACCCTCCAAGGAGCCCGAGTGAGTTTGGCCAACGTCGATTCTAGGTACTGTGAAGACTTGCCCCTCCACTGTCACCTTGTGTAAATACTCTAAAGAGATAGGCCACTAAGGTTACCAATTACTACAGTGATGCCTGGGGAAAGAGTCGACAGTTTGATCCATGCACAAAGGTAGGGTATCTAGCCCGAAATCAATTCGAAATGCTTCCACTCATCCTTGTGGGTATACCTTCAAGAGACCCCCATAATACACGCAATCTCTACACCAAGACCAACAAAGCAGGTTGAGTAACTCTGCTAGTCTTAATGCGACCTCAGGCTTGACCCTTATGTGAGAAGGGCTTCCCAGGACAAAATGTAGCAAGTGGATTTCACTGCTCCCTAACGCAAGATTATATGTTTGTTTGTAGCTTTGGAAAGTTATCTTTCACACCTATTCCAAAGCCCTACAACTAATCTAATGTAGGTTTGCTATCAGAAAATATAAAAATGTCTAATCAATTTTTATAAGTGCTTTATTTTAAGGTTGTTGTTACTCAAAAGGAATATGTCATGGACAATATGGGGTTTTGATCGACTCGAAAGTTATGCAAAGAGATGAAGATGCAATCTTTTCATTTCGATGAAAGCTATGCTACAAGAAGGAGAAATTTTTATCATTCCCATATGTACAATGTCCCAAAATTTTATTAAACTCTTCACTAGTTTAAATGCAAGGATGTCCCCAAACTAAGGTAAAGCAAGAAATTAAAACTTTGGTTTCAAAAATAGCTAAAAGAAATAGAAAATATCTATATATCAAATAAACCCAAACAAATTTTCTCTTTTAACACAAATCATTCAATAAAAGAAAAAGAATGTCTTTCACTAAACAATTCTAAAGAAAAAACGATGCTTTGTAACCGAAAGACACTCAAAGAAAGAGACCAAATCTTTCAAAATCAAACAAAGAAAAAATAAGGCAAAGATGGTTGAAAGAAGATTCAAATTTTTTCAAGCAGACTATAATGAGACCCAACAAATCACCCCGAAACCATATCACAAATCTGGGCAGGGAAAACCACCAAAAAAACAATTTTTTTCACAATTTCCACAGGCTGGAAGACTGACACAGTGCGTAAATACTTGATCGTCGCAAGCCAGATATGGGTAGGGTGTGGAGTTTCCACACTGGTCTAAATAGGTAGGGTGTGGAAATCCTAAGCCATCGTACTGTCCCTCAAAGCAGGGTGCAGAAATCAAACAAGAAATGGAAAACAAAAAAACGGTTTTCCAATGAAGTCTGTTAAGGTCCTAACCCGCACATAGGTAGATCAATGTATTCGGATGTAATAAAGGTCAATATTAATAAGGCCTTTCAATAAAATAGAATAAGGTGGATGTAAGAAGACCTAATAGAAGTTTTTGCTTCTAGAAGGATCTTCCTCTAGATGCTTCTCTTAA
>SNQJ01S0147964.1:15145-31313 GCA_010110895.2 Picea sitchensis
GTGACATTAAATCTGATGGGCTTCGGGCTCTGCTCCTGCTAGCAATCCAGGAGTGACTTCCGACGCTAACACACACCAATGCTCTTTCCAATAACAAAGCACACTGGTGCTCTAAAAGATAACGCCCTGGTGCCTTTGCTAACCACTATTAACATAAAATACTAAAATATTGTTTTTTATTTTAGAAGAACTAAAATACATCGCGGTGCTCCCCAATAAGAAACTGCACTAGTCCTCCCCTAATAAAAAAGCCCACCGGTTTTCTCCTAATAACAAAGCACATCAGTGCTCTTCCCAATAACAAAGTGCATCAGTGCTCCCCCAATAACAAAGAACATCGGTGCTCATGTTCTTGTTCATAAGTTCAAAATTAAAATAACTTTGTTCACATATTCATAAGTGTGCAATAAATAATAATGAGGAACCAATGCTTCTATTAATTAATATATCATTGATGATTTTATTAATTTATAGAGCATTGATGCTTCTATTAATCTTATTTTGTAAAAAGAATTCACAGTTTTTATATCTAATGATTTATGTCTTGTTTTGATAGAATATGGATGATAGAAGTTCAACGGAAACAACTTGTTGTAGTGAGCATGATGTTAGGTCATACCAACAAGGGAACAAGACAATTTCTTTAAGTTGTATTAAGAATTTAATATCTTTGAATTATTTGTATGTTTAAATTAATGACATGTGTTGGTTAAGGCATGTCATGGAAATTCCAAGGGACAAATGAGATAAAACCAATACATGTTGATGGGGATGTCCAAAAACGTGTACAAGGAGATAGTAAAAGAAATGAACATAATTGCATCGTAGGACGATCCCTCCCAACAATTACAATGTTCATAATAGGTATGTAATCATTCATTTATTCTTTTATGTACATCAAATTTAATTATTGCATGAAATACTAATTTTCAATTNGAGATAGTAAAAGAAATGAACATAATTGCATCGTAGGACGATCCCTCCCAACAATTACAATGTTCATAATAGGTATGTAATCATTCATTTATTCTTTTATGTACATCAAATTTAATTATTGCATGAAATACTAATTTTCAATTGTTTTGTTGTAGAAAAAAAAATGAAACCCATTCAACACATAAGACAAGATAACACTGAATAAAAGGGTTGATCACAAAGTTTGTGAGTGCTCACTTTTTTTTTTATCTTACTTAAAATTTCATATTTATTATGATATTTATATTTAAATAATTAATTTACACTCATCCATAGATGTCTTATAATAGGTGCTAACATACAAAGAAGAGCCAATTGAAAAATTGATAGACATTGGATTAAGTATGGGTTGTGGTTATATGTTGAAGTATCAAGGTTTAATTGAACAATTTCTAAGTAGCTATCTTGTTTAACTTCCCTTGTTTTATAATTAATGGAAGAAAAATAAACCTTTTATATTAATTATATCGATTGTGATTTGTCATGACATATTAAACATGCAGGAAACAAAGTATAGAGTGCATCCAACATAAGAGATTTTGTGAGACAACATGAATGATGGATTCAAAAGAATGTGTATCATTTATGAAACAATTGCTGCTATGGTACACTTTTTGATTTACGCAATTATGTATATTCTACTATATATATAAATGTATATATACTTATTACATTTTATTTCTATGTTTGTAGATGGAAAATGAAGAGGTGTAACATAAAAACAAGTCGATCAAGAAAACATTAGGTTAAATAACCAAAGTACAATATCTACTACAACTGATGAAGAAATGAGGCATCTGCAACTCCAACGTTGATAGCAGTTCAAGCAATGTTGTAGGAAAATCAATATAATTGAATGATATTGCAAGTTGTATGTTTTAGAATATTTGTCTTTGAAAATTAGGGATTTTGTTTAATTTACTCGACATATTGTCCAACTTGCATGAGGACATGTTATAGATGAGTGTAACAATTACATATTGGTTGCATTTTGATTATTGTGGACTTTCACGTTGTCTCATTTTGTATGACGATAGGTCACTTATTCATATATAATAAAATGAGTTTCTTGTTTTATTGCATTGTCATTTTTTGTAAAATGTTGTGTTGATGATTTATTAATATATGTATGATTTACATTGTTACAAATAATATAGGTGTAATCCGTTGAATATCACATTAATGCAATCATTGTATCAAAACACAATAACAAAAATACAAAAATCAATATTATTATAACAAATATTTGATTTTGAGATGATTAGTTGAAAATTTGTAAAAAAAACAATTAATTATAATATATACATATCATTGCACTGCATTCTTTTGAACTCACTAAATGGTGCATTTTCATGAGTTATACACACTAGTGCTAAAAATTGTGAGAAAACAATGTTGTACTACGCTGTCATTGATGTCAGAGGGTTGATATCAAGTATTGTCTTAGAAATGTGTTTGTACCATTGATGTATTGATTGTTGGATCATGTGGTCATGCATGTAATTGATGACTGAAGGATAATGTCATGAGGTGGTATAATGATGTGTTTTCATGGGTTGATGTTCTAGATGGATTGATGTATAGATGAGTTGATGTAAAGGTTGATCATTGTACTATTATCATGGTTGATAGGAAGTACCAAATGAATTAACTCAAAAGTGGTCACCTTATGGTGAAATCCCTCATGGGAAGATGCTTTGCGAAGTCCAACTGGTTAGGTGGTGGAGCAATCCTAGTAGTATGGTTAAGGAACCCAAGTTTGGTTGTAAAATAATGTAATGAAGATCAATGAATTTTCCAATGAAACTATTCTATATGGATAGTGCTCGTCATGCCATTTCCGGTGATATGTGGAATGTCACATAACTCCTCGTGATTAGAGAGTTATGCCCATGTGAAGTTGGAGAACCCTCATGTGTTGTATAGAAGCCACTAGAAGGTCAAATAAGTCAAATTATTATAGAATCTCTGAGAATAAGTTGACTAGACAAAGTGATTAGTCATGGGTTAAGTGGTTGCAACAAGAAAATAATTAAAAATAAATTAGTTGCAACTAGAAGTGGATAGTTTACTATTTGTGGTAAAAGTGGTTATAAGTGGACAAGTAGTTAGAAGTGGGTTAGCCCCAAAAAAGAAGGAAGTTGGTTGAATTTGGTTAGATGATCACCCCTAGAGGAAGCTACTTGGAGAAGTATAAATAAGAGAGCAAGGGTCTCTTATGTGAGTGAGTCTCTTGAGCATATTGAAGATCTATTTTTAGTAAAATATTCATTGCATGTACTCATGGATGCATTAGAAGTTCCATAAGTCTGAGGTTTGATGGTGAAAGTTTCAGAGGTTTAGAAAAACCTAGTTTTTTGAAGCAGTACATGGGATGCAATAGGCCAGGGCATGTATGTATGCGAGATGAAGGAGAGAAGGGCGTGCATAATTGGAAAGGACATGAAAATCTTGAGTAAGTGTTAGTGCCATGTTCCTGAAGTCTGAAGCAAGTTCCAGATCAACATTATATAGGTTCATATCTGATATAGAGGTTCTGGTATGGGTACATATTGTCTTGATGTCTATACTTGATCATGGTATGGTGAAAATTTGAGACATTCTTTGTATGGTTGTATTGATGTCTGAATATGGTAGTTGGTTGGTTGAGTAGTTCAGTTCTATTTTGATTGAGAGATATCCATGATCTGTGATGGTGTATGCATGAGGAGAATGCATAGGTTGTTGGATGGTGTAGATTTGTTTGTGGTTGGTATGGTACAAGTTGAGAAGTGATAAGGCTAATTGCAGTGAAAGGGTACTGGTGGATGTGACAGAGGCTGAAGGGAAGAAGATGTGAAGTTTTAGAAACCCTAGTTTATGAAGGTGTATGCAGGTTGACAGAGAGAAGGACGCATACATATGTGTGTTGTAGTATAGGAAGATCACGTACATATGTGAGATGCAATATAAACAAGTTGTGTACCTATTGACATATTGGTATTTGTTCACAAGTAGGGTCTTGTACTTGAGGATTGTATTTCTCACATTTCATTTGGTGTTGTTGTAACATCTAGTTCCACTAATCACATTTTCATAACACTATTTATTCTTTGAGGGCACTTGCGTGCAAGTGATCTGGTTAAACATGGTACACTATGATTATTTGTTTTGATTTATGAGGTTATGCTATGATTGAGTATTGGAACTAGATATGTTATTTATATTGATGTATATCATTGAAATGTATTATGATGAGGTTTCCTGAGTGTGCAGAAAGTGTGACATGATGAGGATGTTGATGGCATCGACATACTTCCTTAGACTATGGATTGAGTCAAGGAGTGGATTATTTTCTTTGATTATGAGTACTTGTTTTATTTACGCATATGTTATTATGATGATTCAGTTATGGATTTCATGTATATGAATTATTAATATTATCTTTGCCAGTGGATGCAGGCATGGTGACGCTTTCTAATCCAACTTACATATGGAGTAAAGGGGTCATACACATATATCACATGGATGAGGGAGAGGTGTGACAGTATCTCTATCACAACCTACTAGCACTCCCACTGTGACCTGAAACTGAAGGTTAACGACTACCTTGTTCCTGAGATGTTCACGATGCCATGAGCGTAGACTGAGGCAGTCACTCATGAGAATTTCTGAGGGGCGCATAATAAGGTAGAATCATTATTCCTCATTAAGCCCTTAGTCTCACACAAGGTCGGCAAGTGGAGTGTTGACTCCAAGTGTCCGACAACTTCCAAACTAAGTCAACGGCAAGTGACAGACACCCTTGGAGCACTAAGGTGTGTCTTGAAGGGCATGTCACATAAATAAATTATGAGTCAAAAAAATAAAAAATCTAGAAGACCTTAAGAAATAAAATGAATACTTAGACTTTGTTAGAATAGAGAATAAAACAAATGTTTAAAACTGATAGAAAAGAGAAATGAATTTTATATTAAATTATGAAAAGGTAATACATGTGCACAATGTGTGCATGAAATTAATAAAAAAATAAAATTAATTAAAGGAAAATATATTCATGAGAGAATGGGTTGTCAACATAGAGTTAGTATCCTAAGTCAATAAAACTCTAAATCCTAAATAAGAGAAGAGTCATAATCAAACTCCAACTATAAATTAGTTAGGGGACACAATAAAAGAGGAATTGGGGAACTAAGGGACAAATAAGAGGAAATCTATGACTAATTGAGAAGTGCGAGGGAAAATTCTTAATTTCTAAATTTAAAAAGGAATTTAACTTGTGCAACTTGAGGAAATGGTGACATGTGTCTTATGCAACTTGAGGAAATGGTGACATGTGTCTTGTGCAACTTGAGGAAATGGAAGACTTATTTATGTATCTACATGTGTAGTTGAGCAATGTTGAATTGGATGAGTTAATCTGCATCTACCTGTGCCATTGAAATTCTTCATAGATTTAACGATGAAATGAAGGATTCAATCTGTATCTATCTGTGCCTTTGAGTTTTGCATAGATAGACCTTAGAAATTTTATATAGATGGATTTCGAAATCGATAACTTATTTTTGGTATCCCTTGTTTTGAATTTTTTCATAAATCGACCTCATAAATCTTTATATAAATGGATTTTGAAATCGATAACTTACTTATGTTATTGCTTGTTTTGAAATCTTTATATAGGTTGGTTGTGAAATCAATAATTTATTTCTGTTATCACTTGTTTTGAAATTTTTGCATAGATCGACCTTAGAAATTTATATAGATTGTTTGTGAAATCGATAATTTATTTCTGTAATTGCCTGGATTGGTGGTAGTATCGATTAGCTATTTTAATGATTGATTATATTTTTTTTTAAGAAAGAAGTTATGCATGAACCAATGATTTAATCTAATATTTTCTCGTTGTTTTCTTACTAAGAGAGTGATAATTCGACTCGTAAAAGAGTGAATATATAAAACTGTCTTATATTTATTCTTGATAAAATAAATTAAAAAAATAAATCGAATTCCAACAACATTGAATTCTTGCGCTTTGACTTCGAAGAATCTCTTATATGTAAAATTTACGAGAAGAATTCAATTCTCGCAGCTAGTTCTTTTTCTTCTTGTTTTTGAAAAAACAAATTTTCTTTGAGATTTGGCTTAGAGGACATTGTATCACTAACATATTTTACGTAGAAAGTACTTTATTATTAATACCAAAGCCATTGTTAAATTTTAAAATAATAGTATTAATATATACATATAAATATATCTATATGTACATAAGATCCTATATTTATTATAAGGATGTTCTATCTTGTAATTGATTATTCCATCGATTATTGTATGATTGATAGATATTGAATTTAATCATACACCTTAAAGGTTGTATTTACATATTATATAAATTACAAAATAATAGGAAGAAGAATTAAATGATTGATACTTTAATTTACTTATATTATTATTGTTAATAACAGTGTAACCCTTATTAGTCCATGTCGTAGGCATAGGGGGACTCTAGCGATCGATAAATCGTTGACCTGGTATTAGATTGTGCATTAACCAGAAATATTTCCATATTGTCTATTGTTGGAACAAGGGAAGTGAAAGCATTGATTTTTATATAATAAAAAGTACTATGTTTGTGAAGATCTGATTGGACAAAGGATTGGAGGTCTTATTGCCGCCTTCGCTATTCCCAACGTTAAATATGTTGGCATATCCAAAGTATTTGGTAGTATATGGTCTTTTTTAATCATATATCGGGATATGCATTGGTCGAAGGTGGATTAATGCTAGCATTAGTTCGAATATTTCCCTTAGCATTTTCTATTGGGTAGAATACATTCTCTACCATATTACTATGTGTGATTTTTGCTTTATTGTTGCGTGGTTCGAGAGAACAGGCCTGCCATGCTGCATATTTTCTTAAATGCTTTCATAGGCCTACGCCCTTCGACGGTCCTAACAGTCTTCACTGTTTACCTAACAAGTCTGTCAGTCTTAAATGTTTATTGTAAAGAAGTGTTGCAATACAGTTTCGTTCATGGTCAGCATCGTTGCTCGAGTGTTCGATCCTTGTTCGTTGCTTTGTTCCATGATTTTGGTTCTTGTTTGATTCAACTTTGCAAAGTTGAGGTCATGCACTTGCAGTTCGAGCTCTTCGTGGTTGTTGACTAGTTTGTTGTTCTTCAACTTTGCAAGTTGTTGGACTTGTTATTGCGGTTTGCAGTTTTTGGGGCTGAGCTCTTGTCATCCTTTGTTGATGGGTAAGTTTCCCTATTGTTGTTGTTTCTCAATGGTGGGAGTCCCTTCCTCCAAATTCTGTTGCAGACCATCTTTGTCTGTGACTTTAGTTTCTGTTCCTGGAAAGCATGTGTCTTCATATGTTGGTTGTCGCATCCATAGATTTTCCGAAAATTGCAATGCAGAGGGCTTTACGAAAAGTAGTTGGGAGCTATCAGAAGAGGGAACCATCAGGTGAGGTGTAGCCACAAGGTATGCTTTTATTCTGTGGGTTGGAAAACTATGTCTACATGTTCTCTTTCTACTGAGTAAAGTTGTGGTTTTATTTATTTGTGTTGTGTCTTCTGTTTAGTCCAGTTTTCAGTGTCGGTATGTTTTCTTCTCATCTGCTATGGAGACTAGGGGGGATTCAAGTTGAGAAGAAGAAGCTTGAAAGATACATACGGGGATTGGTACCCTATTTTGCTTTCCTTTTTTATTTTGGTACCTTTTATTTCTTTCCCTTGCTTTTATTTGTTTTCATAGAAAGTGAAAGTATGTAGCAAATATCTTCAAAATGATAGTTGAAAAGATGAAAGAAGTAATAGATGTTGAGTCGTATGAAATAGATACACAGTTTATTATACATGACAACATTGACGTGGTTTTGCATAGAAATAGGATTTTTAGATTGGATGCATTCTCCTATACTGTTGGAGATTGCCTTTTTTATACATCCCAGGTTCTATTGCATTTCCACTATTCGTCGACCAAGTTGCACAATGGATTGATAGATTATTTCTTGACCTATTTTAAAAATGGCGATGTTGAGGCTTTGCAGTCCTATGAATACGAACTAGAATATGATTTTCTTCGGCAGTTGCATGGAATACATGATGTCACTACGTATTTTTCAAGGATGCGGTTGTCTGCATCTCCAATTCTTCCTGCACATAAGAGGGGACTTTGGAGAGATACATTTTGTATACAGTGGTTGTCTAACTGGCTGAATATATCAGTTGGCATACGATCATTGACAAGAAAAACAATATATCTACTATTCAACAAAACTACATCTGACAATCTGTATTGCATATTGTTCCATGATGTCAATGCTCTCAGTGGCCATTATGAACCACTGTTGTACAGAAAAATGTCCATATGAAATATAGAAGGTCCTCATATTTACTTGTCCGTTATTTGCAAAGACCTTCAATTGCAATGGAAATTGATTTTGCATGGCATAGATTGCCATGGTTTACAGTTGGCAACAAATGTTGTGTCTATCTGTGGAGATAGCATGTTCAATGCAATTTTCTGTTGGGTGGCAGCGGAGTTCGATGTTCGGTCACTGTGGATTTGCATTGTACAGTCCTTTTGCAATGCGATTATAGGTGGCAACCAACAAGCTTTTAGGTGTTTGCATCAACACCTTTTCCCATATCTCGTAGAAAATATGCCGACAGATGGAAGTTGGCAGAAATACCTTGTGAACGTGGTGTTTCCATATGAAAAAGGGAATATGGAGGGTTGCACATTCTGTTTGCAATGGTTGTCTATGATATTCAGGGTGAATATTCATGTCTGGTAGCCCTTTCCAGATGGCACTATCCATTCCCGGGTTACTGATTCAAATTACGATTGAACAATTGACATCCTCTCCTTGAAAACAGATACAACACATATCCATTATGAACCTTTGCTTGGACATATCGGTAGTTCAGGGTTGACTGTCGATGCCACCCAAACAACATCGAATCTGCATAGGTGTGGAATGATTTTTATTGAAAATGAAACTCCTCCCGGTTGCAATATGGGCAGACAGGGGCTGAACAAAAAAAACATGCGTAAAATTCATGTCATTTGTGATGAGTCCATAGGCCCCTTAAACAAAAAGTGTAGACTAAGTTATCACAATTTGAAAAAAAAAAATTGTCAAATTCATCCGGCTTGTGATAAGGCCATAGAGGCCTTAAACAAAAAACGTAAAGTAGTTATTCATAAGTTGGGTGAGAGTGAAATTCATCCCAGTTCCCACCAGCTCATCCTGCCCTTGGGAAAGAAACGTAGAATAAGTTAACACAACTTGAAAAAGGTCATACGCGAAAGAAAAAAATGCATTGCTACACTTCCTTTTAGAGAGAAATTGGCATATCACACTATAAATAAATTTGTTCGTGCATAACAGAACATAAATAGGTGTGATCGCATATCCCAAAATGGTCATGCAACTATGTGAGTTCATGGTCTACAAGCAACACCATGCAGTAGTAGCAATGAAAAGAAAGAAACAGTTTCTACCCATACTTCCCTGCGAAAGAAAAATACGAGACAGACCTACATGAAGAAAATGAAAGACACTCCTTCCATTGCATGTGCAATTTGTGAACAATTGAATTTTTCAAAAAACTGTAAGTCTTTCACGCCTGATTTGCAAGAAGAATACCTTCGCTTGACATCGCACGATAAACCATTTTCTAGTGAGAAAGTTTGTCTTCCATGCAAACGATCTCTTGAAAATGGAAAACTACCACAGTTTACAACCCCTGGCCGAATAAGATGTAATACACCACTAGAATATGTAAGTGCACTCATAGAACTTGAGGAGAGAGTTGTGTCTCTATGAATTTCATTTTCTGAAATCAGACCTTGGGGCTATAAACGACCCCAGATGGGCTTAACAGGATCAATTATTAATGTGTCTGTTCAGCTATATGTTGTGCAAAAATCATTGCCACAATTCATTAACAATACAATTACAATCGTTGTGGCTCTAAAAAGATGCTTGCAATACAAAAATGCATATCAGATAGGCAAAGTGTGTGTGCATGTTGCTATGAAAGCATTAAAGGAATTATGTTCTAGGGCCCTGTACAAAGCAGAGAACATTTGTATAAATGGCAACTAGAACAGTGTTATCGCAAAAGAACATGGAAACTCTGCAGACACTCTCGAAAATCCTAGTGATTTTGATGCAAGTGATGAATCAGAGAATGAAACACCTGCTGAAATGTTGGTGCATAGATTCATTGATTCACAGTGCATTCGTGACTTGCAAGACAAAATTGTTGAGATTGCACCTACTGAGGGGCAACGTCCACTTGGAATATTCAAGGACTAATTCACTAAGGAAATGAACTTCCCAACACTCTTATATGGAAATCCACATGGCACTGATATTATAGAACAATTCAGTTATCATAAAATTGTCCAATGGGAGATGCTACATTCAAGAGGTTACTTCTCCTGACACATTACAAAAAAAAATTTCAAAACAATGCGCAAAATAATAGAGCAAGTTTTGTCCTGCATGTTGGTCTGAATAAGAAAAGGCCAGTTACAAGGAAGAAATTTGTTAGACAAGGATTTGAAGTACAAAGTAAACCTAGAAAAAATTCTGAAATCTAATATTAGATACATAGATTTCAAAAACATCCGCACCTCTCCTGACTATTTGCAACAAAAGAAAAAAAAAATTGCAATGATCTGGCAATTAGGCCCGCTAACATTTTTCATCACATTTACAAGTGTAGAGCATTGCTGGGATCCATTGGTGGCTGCCATATCTGACCTGCATAGGAACAGGAAATGTAAAAAAAAAATGATACACTGGAAAATAACGACATTGACTACCTCATAAGAAAAGACCCGGTGACATGTACTCGCTACTATAGACATAGAATAAATGCTTTGAGACAATTGATATGCCATGATGAAATGTTTTTTAGAAAAATATCGAACTATTTTTTTGTGACTGAATTCCATAATAGGGGAAATGAACATGACCACGCACTATTGTGGATAGAGGGTGCACCGGTCTATGGAAGTGATAACAATTTAGACATCGAACAATTTGTGGATAAATAGATAACATGAAACAAAAATCATTTGGATTCAGAGCTTGTGAAAGTCCATAGACATTACCATACAAGAAGTTGTAGAAATCGAAAAAACTCACATTGCAGATACAACTTTCCCATGCCGCCAATGAGAGATACAAGAATCATATAACCAATTAGTTTAGAGGATAATGTTGTTGTTGAGAAATCTAAATCCTTGTTCACATTTCTAGAACAAGGAGGATTTGACTAAATGATGAGCTTTGATGCCTTCTTGACATAGGTAAATCTTACAGAAGATGAGTACATCCAAGCCATACAATGTACCCTTAGGCAACCAACACTTTTCCTTAAACGGAAACTCTCCCATATTTGGAACAACAGTTTCTCAAAGGACATGTCATTTATGTGGAAATCAAATACAGATGCGCAGTACATGCTGAATGCATATGCTACAGCTTCATACTATACCTCGTATATGACGAAGATTGACAAATCTATGACAAGTGCATTCAGAAGAATACGCAAAGAACATGAAAAAAGTCATATTGATTCCATACAAATGATACGCACACTTGGCAATACATTTCTTAATCTTCAACAAATGTTTTCTCATCAAGCAGTTCACATTGCACTTTTCTTGCCCCTCACTTGTAGTTCAAGAAAATGTGTCTTCATAAACACATCTCCACTTGATAAATGCACATTTGTGCTTAAACCACCAGTTTTGTTGCAAAAAGAACCTAACAATTTAGAGGATGTGGTATGTCACTCTATTATTCATTATTACATCCAACGTCCATCTCCTATTAGGCATATCTTCTTAGCAGAATTCGTATCGCATTACAAAAAAAATGGTGCACCCATATCAAAAAGAAAAAAACCCTCTATGATACGGTTTGTCAAATACAATAAGCATTGTGACTATGAAAACTATTGTAGAGAAAAACTATTCTTGTACCTTCTGTTCGATGAAAATGAAGACACATTAATACATAACTTCTCTACATGGGAGGTTGTGTATGTTGCATCTGAGACTATAGTGCACATCAATGACGCTAGATTTACCTACAATGTTAATCCAACATGGGTTGATCTAGAAGTTTCACTTAATGAGCTAGAAGACCCTAGCGATCATGATGAAAGATTCAGAAACCCAAAAACAACCAGAACTCCTTCGGAGTCCTATGACTTACAAGCAGATTTGCCTCATCCTCCAGCGGCGGGAGGTGAAAAACGTAACAATCTTGGTTTTCAAGTTACAAAACATCCTTTCCTAATTGAAAATAATGAATACCACAGAATAAGACGTATGTTGAATTGTGAACAACAAACAATTCTAAAGGGCATTGCTCTTAAAAAATGCTTGAACATGAACAGTCATGTGCACCTGTTCCTTACAGGTGGAGCAGGAATAGGCAAGACATTCACAACGAAAGAATTGTTCCAAATTCTTATACGAATCTATGATTCAAACAATTCCAATGATCCTATGAAAACAAAGGGCTTAATAGTTGCATACACAGGAAAAGATGCATACAATGTTGGTGGAACAACAGTCCACTCTTCATTTTTAATGCGTTTTAACAAGTCACAGTTTCTTCCACTTAGCAAGGAAATGTTGGATACATTATCTAAGCTTTATGACGAACTCCAACTTGTCTTTATAGATTAAGCATCTTTGATTGGAAGTTGGTTCTTGTATTCCATTAACAGCCGACTAAGAAGCATAAAACATGTGTAGACGAAATACTTTGGAAACATTGACATGATATTCTTTGGGGATATTTACCAGGCACAACCCATCCAAGATTCTTTGATATTTGAACAACCTACCGTTGACATGGAAACACTCACCTATGACTTCTGGAGAGACAATATTAAATTCTTTGAGTTGCATACTACAATGCGCTAGATAGATGAAACATTAAATGCAATTCTGAATAGAATGCACACAAACAACCAAACATATGATGACTTGACCTATATCAATTTGAGGTGCTTACGACCTACACCAACAGACCCAACGTTCCCTTACATGTTCTATATAAATAAGGATGTTGCAAAGAATAACAGCCACATGTTGTCGCTCATGCTTGGTGATGATATCATCATCTATTTGATTGACCTAGAGGAAGACAACCATGGAAATGTGCCACGTCATGAACATTCAGTCACTTTACTTTTGCAGCTTGTCCTCAAATTAGAAATGTTTGTTGAAATATATGCCTGCAACTATGATTCACAGGATGGCTTGGTGAATGGTGCAAATGGAATACTAAAAGACTATACGAAGACCAAAAAGGTGGATTTCCTTTGGATTAAGTTCCATGAACTGCATATAGGCAAGCGACAAGCAAGCAAGTTGTCTTATCTATATAATTCAAACACTGGAAGCGATTGGACACCTATTTTGTGAATATCGAAGCCAGTGTTGACATCAGCAAAGACAGGTCAATTGAAGATTTGAAAACAGTTTTCGATTAAACTTGCATGTGCACGTACAGTCCACATATCACAAGGACTAACACTTGATAATGTTGCATTTCAGCCTGCTGGAATTCAGATACATGGACTTGTATACACAGCATTGTCCCGTGTTAGAAGCATAGACTCATTATATTTACTAAGTCCTCTCACAAAAGATAACTTCAAAGTGAAATAGAAAGTTGATATTGAAATGGAACGACTCAGGACCACCGCAAAATGGCAAGTGCATTATGATTACCAATCCATACAAACAAATTCATCTGTATTAATTCTCTCGCTTAACACACGCAGCTTAAATGCACACATGGATGATATACTAAATGACTATGATATAATGCAATCTGATATTCTATGCTTGCAAGAAACACACATGACATTATGCATGCAGAACAAACAATTCTCAAATCACAATTGCATATCAAGTTGCATTACACATGGGGTGATGATACTGGTGAAAAAACATGTACCAATTTTGGACCATATACATATCGAAGAAAAGAATGTTGAACTAGTTCTTGCAAAAAAATGTTTCCATGAAACAGAAGTTGCAATATTGAATTTGTATGCTGCTTCCCATGCAACATTCTCCAACATAGTGGACGTTATTTCCAATGCATTGGGCCATTTCCATCTGAACGGCCCCATTGTACTTGTAGGAGACTTCAATATTGACATGCTACAAAATACTGGCAGAACAAAAGAATTGGAAAAATACATGTGCAAATACAGTCTCCACTTTCTTTTGAACAACACAGGCCATCTGCAAAACACACTTATTGACCATGTCTGGTCCAATGTGCCCATTCCTGAATACAGTATATTTGTCTTAGACACATATTGGTCTGATCACGATACAATTGGTATTGCACTTGAATTATGACATATACATCAAACTTATTGCAAACTCATATTTCTATGTTTCAAAGCATATTTGTATCCCTGATTTGTACACATATCATTCTGGTGAGCATACAGATGGTCTTCGACTCCTATTATAAAATATACATTGTGCCAAAAAAAAAAAAAGGTACATCCTCCCAAACTATTTCTGACTCTATTCATCTTATTCTATTTTCTTTTTTGTATATGCACATAGTAGTTGCCTTTTTCTTAGCATCTGAACTTATGTTCATATTCCTTTTGTTTTGTGCTTTTGTTGATACCAATAGACAGGAAAACTAGACGGTGCAAAGAACTCCTACCCATAGATGTATACAAATCCATGCAAAGGTGCATTCTTTTTCTACCCGTGTTCCATAGTAAACAGATTTTTGTTTACTTTCTCTGTATTTGTCAAACTTGTTTGCAGCTATGTTTTATTTTTTTTATTTTTTTTACACCTAGAGGCCGCTACCCTGCACATCTGCCATCCAACAGAAATGCAATGTTCAGTCAGCCAGCCCGCAAGTCCACCTGTCAATTTGTATATCGCCCAACTATGAGTGTTATTTTTAGGACATGGAACATTAGAGGCATAATATACAGCCCGCAAGTGCGGGATCCAAATAAGTGGCTAAATATGGAATAAGGTTATGGGATCCTGCTAGCCCTGGAGTCTGTCAATTTGTATATCGCGAAAATCAATAGAAGTAAAATGTTCAACCGACCATCTCGCAAACCCGCTTGTCAATTGAGAAATGTTGAGGTGGACAGCCCACAAATCTGCTTGTCAATTTATTATCATAAACTACTTGTAAGGGACCAAACAATAGAGGCCCGTTTTTAACCTCGCCAGCCCGAGAACCCGTGCTCCAGAAACTGTACATTGTCTATAAAATCTTAGCCACCTCGCAAGTCCGCTTGTCAATTTGTATATCGTGGAACTATATATGCTATTTGTAGAACACAGAACAATATAGGCCTATTTTTTTACCCCTCCCGCCCGAGAACCCGCAAGTATGAAATGTGATATAGGTACATTGTCTATAAAATCTCATGTCCATACTTTATGAAGGTACATATTTACTTTTGCCTCATTTCTACACACATTGATCTGGTAACCATAGAGTTGGTGTTGCACATGAATTATGAAATATGCATTGGGAGTTGCATGGAGCCCATTGGTTTTCTTAGGCAATTTTGAGCCCGCCAGCCCGAGAACCTAATTTTTATATGGCAAAAATCGGCCCAATGTACAGCCCGCAAGTCTGCAATCCAAATAATTGGCTAGATATGGAATAAGGGATCTGTGCATATTTGGTATGTATTCCTCGTTTTTGGGAGCTTGTCAACCCTGGAGTAGAATGTTGAGTTGGCCAACTCGCAAATCCGCTTGTGAATTTATTATCATAAGCTATTTCTAAGGCACCGAACAATAGAGCCCTATTTTTTACCCCGCCAGCCCGATAACCCTCGATCTAGAAACTGTAGATGGTCTATAAAATGTCAACTACCCCAGAATTATGCTTGTCTATTTGTATATCACGGAATTGTGTGTGTTATTTGTAGAACAACAAACAATAGAGGCCTTTTTTTGAGCCCGCCCGCCCCAAAACCCACGATCCCGAAAGAGGCCAAGTATGGAATGCCATATCCGTAGTTGGTGTTCCACATGAATTATGAAATATGCACTGGGAGTCGGCCCGATTTCACCATGAACTTTCAGACTTGGCCATTCCTTCCTTGCTTGGTATTCTTCATGCCTGTCACCTTCGCACGTGTGCATAATAAGAAAT